>JAOVVB010233707.1:0-10098 GCA_028570985.1 Heterobranchus longifilis
AATGAAAATACATCTAAATGTCCGTGTGGCTGCAGTACTTCCTGTATATTTTGAGTGACAGATGTCTCGTTACAATCAGCGGTAAGCATCAACATGCCTATGTGTGGTTTGCGAATTAAATTCTTATTGCTGAACTTTAGCGGCAGATGTCGCGTCCAATCAGCGGTAAGAATGTAATCTGCAAACCACACCTACCCTTTTTTGCTTGTTGATTCGTACCACTTTTGTTTTTTAAATTTTTTTATTTTGTTGTTTTGTTTTTAAATTTGTTATTTTGGTTTTGGTTTTGTTTTGCACTTCTCGGTTTTGCACTTCTTGGTAGTGAAGCCCAACCTGGTCATTTGCTGTTATAAAGATACAGCGATCGATCGGCCAGTGACTGGAATCGGTTTTCAGAGTGTTTGTCCATGACTGGCCCATCAGCCTCGCATGCTGTAGCAGTCTCCATGCTGATTGCGACACCCTCCTGAAATGATCATAATCATGAGCTTGAATCCCACTGGAGTTATCTATAACCTGGAGTCTAGGGAGCAGATTGGCCATGCTTTCAGGGGAACGGGTGGTACACGTGCACTCTCATAGCAAGCAACATTATCCGATCAACTCATGCAGATGATGCTCTTCTCCCATCCCTGACAATGTGTGGACAGTTTGAAAAGGTGCTGCTGAGGTTTTTCAGAAGAAGCATGTAATAGATAGACTTCGATAAAATTCGATTTTACCCCGTCCAGTAACATAGAACACTTTGAATTGTGAGATGTGTTAATAGTGAGTGAATAAAAGTTCTGTAACCTCTTGTGATTATTGAAGAAAGTTTTTAAAAAGTTATTTAACAGTCCCTGTTTTATCGTGAACAAAAACAGTAGTTGAATTTTCCATTAAAGAAAGGTTACAGTCCGTCCTTCGTTATAACTCATTCGCTTTGCGGTTTAAAAAATAAAAATAAAAAGTTATTTCAGATGATTTTCTGCCTAGCATGTTTGTAAAGAGTGTGTATTTGGGTTTTTTTTGACAGTCTGGTCATTCTTCTCTAATCAACAAGCTTTTACCGGAGGATGTACGGTGTATCTGAGCTGGCACAGGATATGTCATTTAAAGTGATTTAACTGTGAATTACATGATATGATTTTTACACTGCTAAGAAACAAGTCACATTTTTATGAGCTATTAAAGCCGCTCCTGAGATGAAAAAGAAGAAAAGATGGAGGGGGAAAAAAAGCAATCTCCTTAGATCGGGTTCTCGCAAAAATTCAGTCATCACTCTAACTCGCAGTCTCAATAATGTTTCCATCCAGGCTTTTAATCCAGAGTTTTACTTTTAGCTTTTCAATTTACAACTTCTTGTGAGAACTGCAAAAATATTAGCGCTGTGTCTGAAATTGTTGCTGGCGGTGCCAGGTTCACCATTTTCTTGTGAGACTGGATTTATTAGTCCGTCATGGCTTTTTTTTTTTTCTACTCTCCGTATTAAAGGGGGGGAAACTAAAAATTAAAAAATGAATAAGCATGTACATTAGCTAATGAAAATAAACATATTATGAAAGGAAAACAGAGTTAAAGACATTACACAAAAAAAAAAAAAAATAGACAGAGCAAGAATGTAAAATAAAATTTGTAAAATTAGAGAAAATGTAAGACACTGAGTAGCACAGATGTCAAAAGAGAGATGAGTAGTGGATCTTGTGCAATCTAATGTGCATCCTAAACACTCATCTATGTTGAGAGATCATCGATGTGCTCGTCTTTAAAATGTGTTGTGTTGTATATGCACGGCAGATGAAGTTATTTTAGACTCTCATATGCAGAACCGTCTACCGCCTCTTCCGAGCATGAAATTATTGAGAATAGGATTTCTAGGAGGAATTAAGCTTTAATTTGAACGCAATAGCAACAGATTTTTGTGTTTCATATCCCCGCTATAACCTCAGAAAAGCGCTCCAGAAAAAGCATGTGTCAGAAAGTAGTGGGGTTTTTTATTTGTACTGTTTCATGCTTTGCACACAGAGAATAGCAGAGAGGCTGGTGGGTTAAAAATAAACAACAAGCATTTACAGAGGATAAAAGCAAGACAGAAACTCAAAAAACGAAAAGCTTAAACACTTTGGGAAAAAAAAAAGAAAAAAATAGGCGGAGGTCTTGACCAAAAGGACAAAAGAGCAGAAGCACAGTGTATAGTCAAAAGGGCAGAACAGCGAGGCAAAAAGCAAATCGGGAAAATAAAGCAGCATGAAAGATAAGCTTAGCCGTGCGAGCTACAGTAGTATGAGCCGACACGACTTAGGATCGAGTGAGACAACTAGGACTGTACAGTAGTTGGCAATTAGTTGGACTTTGTTACAAAGCATAAAGTACCTCGTTTAGACTAAATACAAATCCAATGGAAATACCACAAAGAATGAAAGAATCTCCTCTACCACAACAACACACTACACCACTGGTCTCATGGAATAACTTCCATAAAAGTGACATTTCATATTTTCATATCAGGATACCAAGTCAAGTTTAAGTAGGCTTTTATTGTCATTTCAACCATCTACAGTTCAGTACACAGTGAAACGAAACGGCATGCCTCCAGGACCAAGGTGCTACAGTACATACATGTAACATAAATTTACAGAAACTAACTAGCTATCTAGGACCCCTAATTAGCTGACTATCTAAGCCAAACCAGGTGCTACTGTAATTCTATATGTAATGTGATTGTGTTAGTATCAGGATTTTATAAATACTATTATTTTTTTCGCCTTCTGATTTTGTTAAAATTCTTCTCCTACAGTATCACAGAGGATTCTGTGCTGTTTGAACGGTTTAGAGAACATCATCTGTAGGATTCAGTGTTTCATTTATTTAAAAAAAAAAAAAAAAAAAGTCTTAATATACTCATGTTTTTAAGGGCTACATGCTCTGACAAACACTGACACCAAAGCGTGTTCAGTTCTTAATGTTTTTACTACTGTAGTTCAAAATTGGCATAACTAACTCAACCAGACATAACTCTAAACCCATTAACATTAAACACACCTATGTTTCTGGTTCCTCTTGTTCCATGTGGGTGGCTCTGGCCCCTTTCTTGTTCTTTTTTTTTTTCAGTGACTGGCACTGGTTCTGCATGTCTCCGGTAGATCCTCTGTGGATCAGACTTTGTTGTCCGACGCGTCCCATGGATGCTCGGTCGGATTGGGATCTGTGGAGTTTGGAGCTCGGACAACAACCTTAAACTCTTTGCCTGTCAAGCCCCAAGCGCAACAGACTGTGATGCACTGGGTGGTCTGGTGCCTTTCTATTATTGGCTTGTTCTGCAATTTGTGCTGCTTTATTTTGCTTTTTTGTGGAATCATGCTGGACGGGCTTGGCCTTTGGGCCCCGCGGGTGTAGACAGGCCTGGATGTGCATGTTCCAGTCGCCAGTTAACTCGTATGTAATTGACAGTGTTATTTACAGCGATGGGTTTGCATCCTGTCCAGGATGTACCCCGCCACCTGCCCTAAGACTCCAGAGAGACTTCCCGCCCAGATTTCCCATGACCCTGTACAGGAGGCGATATAGAAAATGAATGGATAATTCAATGAATAAATTTTATTCAATTCCCCTGGTGGTGGTGTTGATTTTATGGCTGATCTGTGTAGGAGACAATTGTTTTTTCTAACTTCAAGACCCAACTCATGTCATGCAGTGTTGGGCAGCTGGTAGAGAGGTTATTTAGATCAGTTAGCTATTAAGCAGTTAAACTAATTTTCATCAACCCACTTTCACTGGAAAATTATACGAGGTTTCAATTTCTTAGCATATATAATATGTCTTAGGTGTCGAGTCAACCCCAAGAGAGTCGCATCACTGATTTCAGACCCTAAAAACCGAAAGTCAACAGCAAGGCTTTGAAGTGGAGATGAATCATTAAATGTCGGGGAGAGTAGGTGTGGCTGTTGCCTGAGGATTCTGGGAGTGGAAGATTTTGGGGGATGCGGTACCTGCGACATATTTCTAACCGAATCAGCATCCTTCATTCATGGAATATATTTATTGTCAGTGGAGGACAATAAATAGTTTATGACGGGAATGGGCCTGAGCACTACCTCTAGTGTAAAATATGTTCAGGATGATACGGCATCCACGCCTCGTGTTTTCTAAGAGCTTTAGAGGTTTAGTTTGCCAACAGTCTACTTGGGTTGTGAAACTCCTCGAAGAACATTTAAAAATCAACTTAACACTTCTATTAATTGTTGAGTTTATTAATTGTTGGGTGGCTCTGGCCCCTTTCTCGGGGTGTCCTTTTTTTTTCAGTGACTGGCACTGGTACTGCATGTCTCCGGTAGATCTTCTGTGGATCTTTTGTTGTTTATTGGTAAAAGCAAATAAGCCAAATAATTACCACTTGCATTAACTGGAGTTCATATTTTTAGTGGATAAGATTCATTTTCACACTTTTTGGAGGTGAAAAAAAACAACAAAAAAAAAACAGAAAAGTTCCACGATTTACACCTAGAGTTCAGGGTTCAAGTTTTCAGCATATGGAAGCATTTATTTTCGCTAATTTATTTTGATTTTTTTTACGTCTTGGATTGAATAAAGATTTGTTAATGCAAGTGTATTCAGTGTTAGCTCAGGCAATAAGGGGTGTAATGCATTAGCAGTATTTGTAACAAAGCAGTTCTACATACTGGGTGCGTGTGTGTGTGTGTGTTTGTATGGCATGAGTGTGTTTGTGTCACATATTTTTCCCATGCAGTATCCAATCGCAGTTCACAGGATCACCGCAGCTTTGACCTCGGCCTCGATTTGTTCTTTTTTGTTCCCCTGATAAAGAGACGTGTCTCTGACTCTGGACCTCACCTCAGGCCTTCCTTTGGCCTTTGATGTTGATTTGACATTTTGAAAAGGAAAACATTGTCTCTACTCTTTTAAAAATGGAGATAGTCAAAGGCCCGAGCTGTGCATCTCCACTTGATTTACATTTACGGGACGAGGCGCGGACAGTCCGACTCGCAGTTGTGGCGCGGCCGCTTCAGACGGCTCTCGGAGCTTAGCAGAGCCGATGTGATTTTCCGAGCTTTCTGATCTCTGCTGTCTATTGCATTAGAAGAAAAGGTCAGCAGATCGATTTGAATTCAGAGTAGCATTTTCACGATGGACAGTGGCTTTACCTTGGAATATTTATTCTGTTTATTCTCAGCTCGTTTATAATAAACCTCATAAACCTGGTATAACCCTGAGTTTATATAACGATAGTAAATTTGATATTTATTTGTTAATTACTAAACAACCTCAACTGTTTCAGGCCTTTAAGGAGGTTAACCCTGGCTAAGCAAATAATAAAATAAATAAAGAAAGAAAAAAAAAACGCCTGGATTAGTCATGTTTTTTTTCTTTTTCATTCCTCTTCCTTTTCCCTATTTCCTTTAATTTTTCTTACAATTTTCTTACTTTTCCTTCTAATCTTCCAAATTTCAAAGTCCATTCCTTTCTCTTCTCTCCTGTCCCTTCCCCTTTTCTTTTCTTTTCTTTTCTCTCACCTTCTCCTTTCATTTCAACCATGTATTACCAATTTCCTCTTCGTTTCCCATTCCTATTCAATTTCAATTCATTTTCTCTTTTCCCATTTCCAGTCCTTACTTTTTTTCTTCCCATTCCCTTTCCATTTCCTCTCCTTCCATTCTCTTCTTCTTACAGTACTCTACACATTCTTCTTCCTTTTCTCTTTCCTATCCATCCTACATACTCCCCATTTTTATCTCCCAACCCACCAGACCTCATAACCTTTGGTTTTATTTTAATCACAATCACCCTAAAGCTATCTAACTGTTCACATGTGACGAATTCATTTGTTGCCAGTAAGCTGTCTATAAGGGGAAAAAAAATAACTGGTGTACTAACCATCGGACATGGAATAGATGGGTTAAGGAAACCAGCGGCAGTCGATGACAGAGCCAAGGTGAGAGCTGTACAGGAAAACCCCAACACAACAGGAAGTGACCTGATCACCAGCAGCCTCCACAGAGTATGAGTGTAGGCATCACAATCCCCCGCTCGAAGAAGGATGAATTCAAATGCATGAATAAATAAGGCATACTTCAAGATGCAAACCATCCATGAGCGCTAAGAATCACAAGGCCAGATTCACAAAGAAATACCGATAAAAGCCTGTTTCAGTGGCAGGTCTGAATCCATATATGATCTTAAAGACACATTTTCTCTGTATCATTCAGAGGTGGTCATCCATATGTACAGTACTGTGGTATCATAGAAACCCTTTCCTTATTTCTCTTAAAGTAACACGTTTGCTTCCTGGTGCTTTGTTCACGATATCTATGAATTACATAATCACATAATCACATGGGTATACTTTCAGATTCAGAACATCTTACTTTCTCACTTTCTAAACTTCAAACACTAGGACTTTAGTTTATAGGGTATAACTCCTGGCTTTGATTTAAAGTCGAAGTTAACCGGCTGAAATAATTTAAGTAACACCTTTTATGAATTAATAATAAAAAATTGCAACTTCCATATGAAAGCCTTCAGTCTGATAGAAAAGTAATTAACCCCCAATTGTCCAGCTATACTTGTGTGTTTATTGATCTTACAGCAGATTACATCAAAATATTACACAAAAAAATGAAAAGTTTGCTTTAAAACAGTCTACTCTCAGAATACATGGAGGATTCTTTTCCTACATGGAGATCAGAAACTCCTTGATTCCCAGTAAGTAAGAGAGAATTTTTGAGAGAATCTGTTTAAAAAAAACACAGATAAGCTTTTTTTTCTCTAAATCCCACGAGAAAAAGCCCTACTCGAAACAGAGTGCAATTTGAGTTTTGAGACTTCAGAGACATTTGAGGAGGTAAAACATTGCAGCTTATTTATAATCCTATAGGTGGCGCACTCTGAACTATTCTCACATTTGTATTCTTGTATGATTGGTCTGAATTGTTTGCTAAGTAATAACAGTTAAACCGAATGACATAAGAAAGATATTTGCTGCTCAGTAAAAAATTTAGCTTTTTGTATTCATTTAATTTGAAGTTAAATGTTAAACTCTTGTATTTTAAGTTAGTTTGTGGTGTTTTAATGCTGTGATTGTTTTTCAAGAAAACTAACGCTATAAGGAACGGGCTACATTTAATTACTTATGTTGAATTCAGTTGTTAAGCTGTTGAATAAAACTACGGTATAACATGTAACATCGAATCAATAAACAAATACAAATCAAATCAGCAGCAAGGAGTAGTGATAATATCGTATCAGGTGGTGACTGGTGATTCCTGTTTCTGGCAATAACAGAGATCTCAGAAATTAGGTTCTGTACTAGTGAGTGAACAGCTGTGAGTTTAAATTGCATGAAAATCGTCCTGTCCGATTATTTAAAAAAAAACTAAAACAACAAAAAATCCATGTTCAATCACCATTTTTTTCAGAAGCATAAAAAAAAAATCTTGGAAACTAACTAAGACTATAAACTCAAACACTGTAATTAGACATTTTTTTTTTTTTTCTACAAGCATGAATTCTCCTGTTTATGCCCCAGTTGGCTCTCAAATTATATATAGCAAGGCTATCTTATATATGTTTCCACATGACCTAATCAATAGATAGAAATTAGCATAATCCATAATCTAATGGCCAATATAGTCATTCGACACTGATGTGCATACATGGCAATCGCAGATCTTATCATCCCTTGGCTCAAAACCCACCATCGTTTTTTTTTTTTTAAACCTATCCTACTGGACCTTTAGCATAATTGGACTACACAAAAAACTTTACAAATTGTAGGCCTCTCTTTTGGGAATGTTCAGGGAATGAAGAGCTGAAAGCAGGCTTGGTGGGTTTAATGATTTTTAATTCTCTGCTGCTTTCTGCTTTTCAGCAGCCTAATTGAAGAGCAAGTGCTCTCACACATACACACAAACACACACACACACACACACACACAAACACACACTGCCTGATGCTCTCACACACTATAGAGCAGGTTGCCTTCACCGTTTCTCTCTCTGCATGTGTAGGCGACACTCGACCACGCCCCTACTGCAACAATGTCACATATTACAGAAATATAAACAGTCAAGAAAGGGAAATAATTTATTATACTCTTTGATCATTGATTTAATACTATTAAATAGCTAGCTGCTAGTTAGTTTTAAAATAATTTCTTCCAGACAACGGGAGGGCGGGGCTTTAGGCCCGTAGTAGGAGTAACATGTGTCGATGGACACGTCATAATTAAGGATCCATTTTCCAAAAAAAGATAAAATCATTGAAATTGGCGATACATGTTTTTCATCGGACAGCGACATGGCCTGACTTAGTGACAATTCAGTTTATGAGCATTGTTAATAAGGAATCTTTATTATTATTAATTATGAAAGCATTAGAAATCTGATTTAGGAAGTCACTGGAGCTTTTAATTGCTTTTCCTGTGAGCTGTATCGCTCAAGATGTTCACCAACTCCTGTTGCTATTTTTTCCATAAAAGCCACTACAGTACGTGTATCGAGGGTTTAATCACTCTTCATATACAAATATTGTAGATTTATATTAAACAATATACAACTGTACTTTAATTGTGGCTCATCTCAGGCAAGAATAAACTTTAAATGCTTTGACAAATTTTAATAAACACAGATTTTTTTTTTTTTTTTTGTCTGAGGGCTATACTGAAAGTAATGCAAAAGTGGGCACGACTAATTTTTTAAATTAACTGACAGAGGATGTTCAAATCGCACATGTCGACGCATTTGCACCAACGTTGAACCCGACTCTGGAATCCTCTTTATAAATCCTCTTTGTCGCAGTCGGTGGTCTCCCACTGCGCTGGAGAACGTTTACTGAGACGACACCATTGACACGAGCAATGTGCACAGATGGATAAAGTTTAAAATAAAAAAGGGGGGGGAAACAGCATTGAAGACAAACCACACATTATTTTCTGTCCAGCCACCTTTTTTTGGCAGCGTTCATTTTTAAAACACATTATTTCATCTGCAGAGCCGACCTGCCAGGGTAGCTCAAATTTTCAAAAGACTTTATTGAATATAACAATACTTTTATGCATGACATCCATGACAGTTTGCGAAATCCAAGATTTTTTGTCTTGATCTTGACTGGTTTTATAACCAAAATCCAAAAACATAGCGATAAACAGAAAAGACATTCTGATAAATAATAGTAAAAACGGCATGAATACACTCAACAACTCAAGACTTTGTGATGATGAAAAGGAACAAGAGAGTAGAAATAGTCAGACTAATCAAAGTGAAAACCCAGAACAGCTGGGTAATAAACTATTGATAAGACAAGGGCGGAGACGGGATGGAATTTCTGCGCTTTGGACCTTAATTTGGGGTATTCATGACAGTTATACTACAGTAACACATATATATTTTGAGCTACCCACAGTACTGTCTCTCAGAAGCCCTTCTATCTTGCCGGGTAAAATAATTCTGAGGTTATTTTAAAATATATTTTGACACATTTCTTATTTTCTTACTTGTTAATCTACTCAGCAAAAATGTTAAGGAAAGCTCTGGGTGCAAATTTAACAAAATGTACATGATTATTACTCTAAATTGGATAAGATGCAGGTAAGCCTCTGATTGATACTGTATGGAGACAGATTTGTTTAGAGTCTGTTGAAGATGTTATTTATGAATGATAATGTCATAGAGAAGGAGTGATGGGCAAATCAATGTGTTATTTTTACTTCGGTTTAGGAATAAGGATAATTGATTACATACCAGTTATCTTGTCTTATATGTATAATTCATAAAACCATATTTATAATAAATTATAATCAAATTATGATTTGAAACCTTTTAAATTGATGCATTAATCTGAATCTCTCAGAAATGCCCTGAATACAGTGGGGCAAAAAAGTATTTAGTCAGCCACCAATTGTGCAAGTTTCCCACTTACAAAGATGGGGAATATATATACCTCAACTATGAGAGACAAAATAAGAAAAGAAAAATCTAGAAAATCACATTGTAAGATTTTTAAAGAATTTATTTGCAAATGATGGTAAAAAATAAGTATTTGGTCACCTACAAACAAGCAGGATTTCTGGCTCTCACAGACCTGTAACTTCTTCTTTAAGAGGCT
>JAOVVB010233708.1:0-10098 GCA_028570985.1 Heterobranchus longifilis
CCTGTTGACAGACTGACAGGCTGCAGGTTGTCTCTATGCCCTGTTGACAGACTGACAGGCTGCAGGTTGTCTCTATGCCCTGTTGACAGACTGACAGGCTGCAGGTTGTCTCTATGTCCTGTTGACAGACTGACAGGCTGCAGGTTGTCTCTATGCCCTGTTGACAGTCTGACAGGCTTCAGATTGTCTGTATGCCCTGGTGACAGACTGACAGGCTGCAGGTTGTAAATAACAAAATGCTTTACGCAGGTTGCAGTGTTAAAATTGAGAAGTTTTGATTAATTTTTACAACTGAAGTAGCGAAAGTAATACAGTAATACAACATGTTTTGATATCAAGTAACTTTTAAAAGGAGTAATAAGTAATAAATAACCTATTACACTTGCTGAGTAACTTGCCCAACACTGTTAGAGAGTAGGATCAAACGACACATAGGATAAAATAAAATGTTGGCATTGTATGTTTCTGCAAACCGCGGATGTGTTAAATTTTTACGTTTCATACGTATCATATCAACGTTTCTAAAGTGATGTAGTTGAGATCACATGTATGAGTTTGTCATCAAGAGGAGGAGGGGACGGAGTGTAAGCTGGGAAAGACAGCAGGAGACCACTGTTCAACACCAACAAAACCAGGTGTTTTTTAACGAGAGGTCTGGACAATAACTGTTGACTTTTGTTATTTACCTTGATTACATAACTTACGTAATTTGCGTAACAAACATCGGTATTTTAACCCAAACTACAATTTTAGTTTGAATTCACAAAACTGTGATCATAGTTCAATACGTAAAAGTGACTCAATAAAGATTTGGAAAGAAAGAAAATGCTATTTATGCACTTTCCTCAGAAGATGCACTACAGGCTCTGCCAATGTTAATGGTACACACTTCCTGTCTCCTCAGTGGGCGTGGCCTCATTTGAAAGTGTAGTAAATGTCATGTGGATGGATGAAAAGTTATATTTGCACAATTTATTTATATTTTGCAAACATTAGATATTTACACAGCTGACAGTCATATTTAGCATCACAATAATTAGTAATCTGTGGCATTGGCAGATGCCAATATTGGGTCCAATATTTAAAGTGGGGCAAAAGGATCAATCATAATCTGTAACTGTAACTGTTTAGCTGTAACTAAACACACGTGACACAGACACTAAAGAGGCGGGGCTCCAACTAAACACACGTGACACAGATACAGGAAATTACTCCAAGTTGAACCGTCTTGGTTCTAAACCATCTCTGCATGAACTCACGTCGATATATGCTACATATGAAATGTACAAATGTAACACATCTGTGGTTTGCAGAAATGCCAACATTTATTCTGGCAATTGGGTTGGCAACAAACAGTTCAAATGATTATCTAATCCATTTTATTTGGAGGTCAAACTGAAAGTGAGATTTGAAATCCCTCATTGCTCAGGAAAACTGTGTGTACAACTACAGCGAGTACCAACATCCATAAACTGTGATGGATGTTTGGTGGGTGTGCTGTTTGCCTCGGGTTAGGGTTAGGGGGTTACGCTAGCCTGGTATCCAACCGTGACCTGCTGATCAATGTTTAATTTTCTCCTGCAGGATCTGTCTGGCCTCTCTCCCACTCAAACACATTTACACTCCACTCAAAACTTGTAGATCCAACCATAACCGTTTATTTCATAGACATTTAAGACGTTGACTGGCAGAGGACCGTCATGTTACAATGTCGTTACGGAATGTGCCTCATGCTAGAATGTATCTGTGGAATGACACGAAACTCAGACCAAACTGCTGATCAAATATGAATCAAGATTCTGTTACTGTATTGCCTAAATCTTTTCAGAAACACATTTTAGTGTATGTTGTAGCAGTAATTACAGAAAGTTTGAGACCAGGCCACTTTCACCACAAACTGAACACACAAAATGAAACCTAACGGCTGGGACATGTTTGTGTGTGTGTGTGTGTGTGTGTGTGTGTTGTAGGCAAAACCAAAACAAAGGTGCTGATTGGCTGCTACCTGCCACCTGAGTTTCTTTGCTCTGATTGGTTGTAGCTCTATCCATAGGTCTGCGCTGTTGGAAATCCAAATTCAATTCAGAGGTACTAATTTGCATTTCAAATTAGTCTGACAATGCCAGGCTAGAGGAACACCACTTCCCACGCAAAAATTGTGATCTATGAAAACAAACTTGAAAACAGACGTGAAAATGTGCCCAAATTTAAGGAAATTTTGACCCATGTGTACGCATATTTTGGAAGCAGGGGAAATTGGCGACGCAGGTGGTGAGGTGGTGAATTGAAGGTGGATTGTAGAAATAAAATGTTAGGCACCATTATGAAAATGTTTACTGAGGTAATAAATCAAGTGAGAAGGAGGTTCATGTCCTCATAGACTTGTATACAGCCGGAGTGGAGTCGCCCCCTGCTGGTCATTAGAAAGAATGCAGGTTTAAGGCACTTATCATTGGCTCCACTTTTCAGGTCCAGAAGCTCCGCCCATCTTTTTATTCAGTCTGAGGTTCAGGGCCTTCGATCCTTCCAAACTGCTCTGGATCAAAGTTGTCACATTATAGAAACAAGTGCCGAGTATGTGATTATCTGAAGGAGACTTGTGCTCAGTCTTCCCTAAACGAGCTAATGAAGCATGAGGAGAAACGCAAAAGCATCAACAAAACAATATTCTGCTGCCTGAGACATATGAAAAAATAAACCCCAGTAGTAAACAACTATGACCTGCTTAGCAGAGACACACACACACACGCACACATAGTAGTAATGCAGACACTTGGACAGACACATCAGCATTGCATGCACACACACACACACACACACACACATGCACGTGCACAAGCACACACACACATGCACACGCACGCACACACGCACACACACGCACACACACGCACACACACGCACACACACTGACGAGGAGCTGCTCTGTGTGATAACCCCAAATACACTTTCATCAGCCAGAAGCTTTGATCCCACACGCCCCTGCACTCTTTCTGAGCACGCTCAGACGGCTCATCGACCGCACTCCTGAATACTTTATGATCAGAATATGAACATTTCTGAAGTTTGCAAGCAGTGCGGAGGAGAAGGAGACGAGGAGGAAGCAGAAGATGAGGAAGAAAGAAGAAGAAGGGTGAGAAAACAGCCCAGAGGAGGAGGTGGGATGTGTTGGAGCCTTCCATCTTTTTTTCCTGCTGCAAATTAAAGAGCTCATACTCGGAGCTGCTTCCTGTTCCAGTGTGATTAGCTGCCATCTGGTCAGACATCCATCTCAAAGCAAAGCATCTCACAGTGAGATGCTCAGCTGCCAGCGGCCTGCTTCTTTACATCACACACACACACGCATGCACACACACACACACACACACACACACACCCCCCCCACACACACACACACGCACACACTGCAGCAGTTCCTTTCACACACTGGCTGTTCACGCCTGCATCAACTGATATATTCAGTCATATCATATCAGAGTGTACCAATAAAGCACAAACATGAGGTAATAATCTGTTGAAAACACAAACCTAACAAGTTAGATTTTTAGAGAGCTTCCACGACTGAAAAGCCAGTGGGGGAAGTGTCTTAAACCTGCATTCTTTTTAATGACCAGCAGGGGGCGACTCCACTGGCTCCAAAAAGACGTCCAGTTGTATAGAAGTCTATGAGAAAATGATTCTACTTCTCTCTTGATTTATTATCTCAGTAAACAGTTTCATAATGAGTTTATGGTCTCAATGTCTAGTTTCAAGTCTTCTTCAATACAGCACGATGTTCATTTTGTAAATTATGGTCACATTATGAAGAAAATAGTCGATAAAGCAGGGGATGTTTTGGGCCGTGGCTACCGTGTGATTGACAGGCCGTCGGGCTAGAGGCTTAGCAATGCTAACATGGTAACTGTGTACATTTAAATAGACTTGAACTTGATTTGGGTATTGTCTGTGGTTTTTGTCTTTAACCCTTTCACAGAGTGTTTTCACTTCATATAAGTTAATTGTACCATGTTTGTCGCCTAAAAATGTCGTAGCACCGTGCTAACCAAGCTAACTAGCTAGTGCTAGTGTTACCTGCTAACGTAAAGGGAAAGTTTGCCGATTTTCAACCAGCTCTGTGTCACTGCAGCGAACGGCACGAGCATCCTAACCCTAAATCCACCGGATGACTCACATCAGTTGGTTGAAAATCTGCAAACTTTCCCTCTTTAGCGGTTAGCTTAGCGCAGCGCCATTGAAACACCACCGACATTGGCTTAACCGCGTCCCCCCCCAGCTCTGCTGTCTTGTCTTGTCCAAATATGGTAATGTCCGGTTTCAAAAGCCCCAAGATCAGCAAGATGGCAACGACCAAATCACCAAACTCAAGGCTTCAAAACGGTAGTCCACAAACCAATGGGCAACGATTATTACATCCATTAATTTGTTTTTTTTTTTTTTTTACAGATAATGATATATCTGAGATGAACTAATGTCTGCTCTACTGAATATGTGAATTTACTTGTAATGCAAGGCTTGAAACAGAACTCGAATGCATCATCCTCCTTACATTGATCAAATCTGACAGTAGTGTCTGCCATACAACAAATGAAGACAGGGCAATCAATACAGCCAGATCTCATTGTGACAAAAAACAGTGTGAATGTGGAGAGAAAAGATGACAAACTGTTCAGGTGAGAAAAAAAAAGAAAAGAAAAGTAGAAGTGGAATAGAGAAAGAGGTAGTTTTATCTCTTTCAACATGGCTGTGTAATTAAAAAGCAGTGATCCAGACAAGATATGTGTCCTCTCGAGTCTCTGCCAGGACAGCGACTCTCTCTCTGGAGGATTAATCTTTCTTATTCACGTACGTGACTCAACTTTAGGTTAATACCGACATCATTTCAAAGCTGAAATTATGTTTTCAATATATTAAAAAATATAACCGCAAGGCTCAGCTTTTAGTCTTACAAATAATCAACCATCTACATAACTTTTCAGTGCATACGTTTTTATTTTTCTCATTATAAACACCAAACAAAACAATGTTTTTGTTTTAAGTGAGGCTGCATTATTAGTTGCATTTGGTTCATTAACTTTCCGTTTACCTTTCAGATACGTTCTACATCTCACAGTTTCATACAGCCGCCGGGCTCACAGTGTTAATGTGATAAATCCATAGCTAGGGATAGGACAATCATGTTTTTTAGCATGGATTGCGATAAAAAAAATAATTAAAAAAGCACTCACAATAAGTTGATCGTGGTGATAATCGTGAATATCCATACAAATTGACTGCAGTTTACAGTGTCCTATCTCTGACGCAATAAAACTATTTGTTTATTAAAAAAAGTTGTAATATTTTGAGAAAAAAGTCGTAATGTTTCAAGAAAAAAGTTGTAATTTTTCTGGAAAAAAATGAATGTTTACAGAAAAAAAGTTTTAATGTTTCAAGAAAAGAAGTTGTAATATTTCGAGAAAAAAGTAATAATTTTTCCAGAAAAAAAGTAGGTATGTTTGCAGAAAAAAGTTGTAATTTTTCAAGAAAAAAGTCGTAATATTTCAAGGAGAAAGTCGTAATGTTTCAAGAAAAAAAGTTGTAATATTTCGAGAAAAACGTTGTAATGTTTCAAGAAAAAAGTCATAATTTTTCCGGAAAAAAAGTAGGAATGTTTACAGAAAAAAGTTGTAATTGTTCAAGAAAAAAGTCGTAATGTTTCAAGAAAAAAGTTGTAATTTTTCTGGGAAAAAATTAATGTTTACAGAAAAAAAGCCGTAATTTTTCCGGAAAAAAGTTGTAATATTTCAAGAAAAAAGTCGTAATGTTTCGAGAAAAGAGTCTTAATTTTTCTGGAAAAAAAAGGAATGTTTACAGAAAAAAGTCACAATTTTTCATGAAAAAAGTATACAATAATGTGATTTATTACAAAATAACGCAATATGGTTATTTATGTGCAGAATGTCGGAAAATAGCAAATGTCCGACTATAGCTGTTTTCTCACATGACAATGTCTGGAGAATCAGGTGCGGAGTTTCCCTTTCACACATGTAGCACACAACAGGAGATTGTCCGTGTCAGACAAAAATAAAATCACAATTTTATGAGAAAAAAGTTGGAATGTTCAGAGAAAAATTCACAATTTTATGAGGAAAAACGTCCTAATGTTTCGAGAAAAAAAAATCATAATTTTATGAGAAAAAAGTCGTAATTTCTCTGGAAAAAAAGTCTCAACAAAGCAAAATGTACGGTATTTCGTAAGCATATTTTGTTGATTATATGGATAATATCATGAATCACAATTATTTTGGCCAGGATAATCGTGACATGAAATTTTCATATCGTCCCGTGCCCGCTGACAATGAATCTGTAGATGGGTGGTGGCAGGATTATGAGAAAATTTAAGAAATAATAGTGAAAAGAGTCACAAATAAATCAATGTCTGAGTGAAGAAAAATAAATGTCTGGATCACCTCTGGATGATTTTTTCACTGTGAGACTTCACATGTAGATGTAACTTCTTCATCTGGTATCTAACTACTACTACTACTACTACTGCTACTACTACTACTACTACTACTACCTCTGCTACTCCCACTACTACTACTACTCCTGCTACTCACCCATCGGCCAGTTGTCGTAGACGTGTTTGGCGATGTCTGCTGCCGAGTCGTTGGGAGAGAAGAGGAATTCTTTCGTCTTGCCGCTGACTAAAATGAGCCGCAGGTTTATCTGCAACACAGACAAAAGAAATGTGCGTCAGACGTGCAGATGAGGAACATCAATAACACGAGCAGGCGTCTCCATATGTCGATTTAAACAGCGGAATCAGGAAGCACGCGGGTTCCAGTGAAGTAATTTAATAGGAAACAGGAGAAGGACGCGAGGACCCTGAGGAGCGTCCTTCCGCAGGATTAACTCCCATCTGTCTCTCCAACTTCCTCCTCACTTTCCTCTCGTCCCTTTAAAACTCTCCGTCTCTTTGTCTCACAGTTCTGACAGTTTGTCACCGTCTCATCTTTCACACACACACACACCACACGTTTGGTTTTATCTGCAGATGAAACCTCATGTACCATTCTGTGAACATATTATATACACATATGATATTCCTTCTGAGACTAAAATCCATCAGTCTTATTTCCTGTATTTGTCCCCTGTGCTGCAGTCGGGGTGCATCCATTTAGCACACATATGATAAAACACATGCATGTGCATGCACAGGGTTCCCACACATTTTCCATTTGCAGACTTTTCCAGATTTCTCTGCAGATTACGTAGAAGATGACTGTGTTTTTTTTCTTACATCTTCCTCCATGTCGAAGAATTCACCAACCAGTTGGGATTTTTATTTGGGATTATTAAAGCACACACATTTTTACTTCACATATTGAATACATAATTTAAATTTATTGCTCACCCCATATTCTTTTCTATTTTATAAATAAGAACTTATTTTCTTTAAATATTCCTCTAAATATTCTTAAAAAAAAAGAAAAATCTGAAAATATTCAGACTTTTTCTCTAAATATTCTTTTTTTTTTTTTAGGAAAATATTCCGACATTTTTTCTGTAAATATTCTTTTTTTGTGCGAAAATATTCCGACTTTTGTTTACACTAAATATTGTTGGGTTTTTTGTTGACTTTTTCCTCTAAATATTCTAACTTTTTGTCTGAAAATATTCAGACTTTTCTCTAAATATTAATTTTTTTGGGGGAAAATATTCTGGCTTTTTTTCTCGAAATATTGTTGGGTTTTTTTGTGAAAATATTCCGACTTTTTTCTCTAAATATTCTCAATTTTTTTTTTAGAAATTCTGAAAAATAGGGGCAATAGTCTGGAAACACAAATATTGTTCCATACTTATCCAGAACTGTAAAATATACTCAAATCAATTCCATACTTTTCCATATTGCATAGCAACCCTGCATGCATACAAATTAAAATACACAAAATTAACCATAAAAAACACGAATAATAAAATAGAAGTTTACTCATCTAACGGCAAATTAGAGGCACTATGCATAACTACCTGGTTTTCTGCATTTATATTCAGAGGGCAAACTGCATAATCCAATTACATTTTCATTGCTATGCTTTCTTTAATTTTAGATTGCATTTTTAAGGTTAATTTCCTGTGTAAGGAGTAGAGCTGCAACGATTAGTCATTCAACCTTTTTTTACTGCAAAAAGGCAGAAAATGCTGTTTTCAACCTCTCAGACATCCTGCTTTTCTCTGTTTTATATCAAATTAAACTGAATATCTTTTAGTTTTGGACAAAACAAGACATTTAAAGACATCACCTTGGACTGTGAAAAACTGGGACGGACATTTCTCACTATTTTCTGACATTTAGACCGAACGATTAATCACTGAATCTAGAAAATAAGCAGCAGATTAATGGATGACAGCTGCAGCCCTGTGAGGAGTACAGTGTTAAAACCCTCTGGCCTGCAGGCGTAAAATAAACTGAGATAGTTATCATTTCTGAATGAGACTGTGGGAGATCTGTGGAGTTTCAACACAAACCAGAACTTGGCTCTCTCTGTGAAAAACTGCCCACGAAACACAAACAGTTCTCTGGAATACTACGAGCTGTTAAAATGTGCGACCTGCCCGGATACTCAGCGGTGACAGCCAGATATGATAATAAATGAGGAACAGCGAGAGACTGATGTTCTACAGCAGGTACACAGGATTTATTATCTACGACATGATTTATGAAGTGGGGACAGACTTTATTACTGAAACACAACAGTCAGAAAACAGCAGCACGTACTGAGCGGCTGTGATTCTGTAAACAAGGCGATATATTGTGATGGTCATAAAGAAAACAACATCATATGCAGGTACGCTGTTAGACTGAAGTGAAGATACATGACAACACTGCTGTCTAATGCCATCAATCTTTGCACGTAAACTATTAATTAAAATCAATACAGTGTCACAAAACATAACAGAGGTCGACCGATGGATTTTTGAAGGCTGATAATAATAATAATAATAATAATAATAATGATCATTTGGAGCTGATTAATTCCCCCACAAAAAAATAAAATTACAAAATTCAACCCTGAATTGAACATCTAAGTCAAAGTAATAAATACCAAAATAAATATATAAATCTGGGACTGGACATCAAACTCAAAGTAATTTTGACATTTATGTATTCAATATGATTTAAGTTGCACTTTAATAATAATTAAAAGTTAAGTTTCCTACAGTTAGAAACAAATGGTGATGTCATCACGCCAAATTGGTAATGAAGTTAAAGTATAACAGCTGAATGATTTGTATTATTTTATTGTATTTCCTGTCTGCTGTCTCGTGTCGTGGACACACAGCTGATAATGCTGCGTTATATATTACAGAGGTAATTCTTGTGGGGAGAAATAAACTGCAGATATCAACATCACAGTTTCTTGCTGTAAAATCAGCTGTTTCCAGAATAATGTGTTAAGATTTGTTTCATGGATTGCACATTTATAGCAGAATATCTGAATCCCAAAATTGAAAACCATCTTAAAGTTACAAAGAAAATGTCAAGAATCTCATGTATTCTTAAGTTTTGTTTCTATGGAAGACACGCAGAAGAAGAAGAAGAACTTTCTTTGTGAATAAGTTAAGAAGAAAGCAGCACTTCAGAAGTTTTTTTTTTAAGAAAGTTTTGTGAATCTGCCCCCAGATGTGTGTTGTGAAGCGCCGCATCTTTTTGTGCGTCTCTCGCCTTAAATCACCCAAAAACAGAAGCAAACGCAGCGTGGTTTTCCTTTTTCATTTGCATATCAATGGCCTGGCAGTACCATCTTAACTGGCATGACGTGTGTTTATCAGCTGTACAGTATGCCTTTAAGAGCTGTGTGTGTGTGTGTGTGTGTGCGTGTGTGTGTGTGTCTTTGCTTTCTATATTTGTGTGTCTCGCCTGCAGTGCACGCATGGCACAAGCACGTGAGTGTCATTGTTTCTTGTGTGTTTCCATGTGCTGGCTGTCTGTTAGCTCTTTATCCCCCCCCCCCCCACTCACTCACTCTGCTGAGCGACACACACACACACACACACGTGCATAAGCATACACACACACACACACACACACACAGAGCCGGCTGCAGTGATGTAACCGAG
>JAOVVB010233710.1:0-10097 GCA_028570985.1 Heterobranchus longifilis
GTCTGCACCAGCCCTGACCGTTTTCTGTTTTTTTTGCTGGTAGTTATGTGCTCAGCACGGTGTGCATCATCTTCTCTCGCTACAGAGAGCCACTAACACATTTGTTGTATTTCCTCTTTTCCCCTCTGGCTCTGGCTGGCGAGCTGTATCTCAGCTTCGCCAACATGCAGACACATCAGACAAAAAGCCCAGTCTCCCGCTGTCAGACCCTAACGTGTCTATCGGTCTCTCTCGGACAGAGAACACCCCAGCTGAGGTGCTGCCAGTAAGCAGACATGTTTTGTCTGATTACTGTACCGGGCAGGCAGGCTCTGCTCTTCTGTGACTGATGACTGTTGTCTTGTGTTGGTGATACAGGCAGGTCCAGCAGCCGTAACAGAGATAGATCTTGCCTATTCGGATTATCTTCTTATGCTTATGTACAGAAGTTTACCATAAGCCATATGTTGTCTTTTATATGTTTTGTAGTACTTCATCATCATCAAACCAACTACTTTTTTCCCACCATCTTTCCATATTTTATGACCTGAACATGCACAACTCTTTATCCTAAGAAATAAAAATTTCATTTTTGGGGAGAAACAATGATGCTAGAACTATCTCAGGCATGATAACTGAAGCTGAAAGATACACTTTCTATCTCCCATGTAAAACGCTTTATGAATAAATTCAATAGATTAAACAGGGTATGGCATTTAAAAAGCACAGGGAGGGACAGAAAGGGAGAGAATGACTTTTTGTGTCCTAAAGTGTGATAGTTGGTTTCTATTCACACATAATTGCATTAGCTTAGAGAATAGGGAATTAACACAAGGCAATTAACTGATGTGGCCTTTGGCTGCGACTTGTCTGGTTTTAGAGAACTGGAGCTCATCCTGTGTTTTTATAGATTAATTTAGAAATCACATTCAATCAGATGCAGAACCTTGTAAACCTTACAATGGGAGAGCCTAAAACTTGATATCTAAATGAAATAAGTGTATAACACGGGTGGGTGCACAGCAGAAAACAACCGTTGCTGAAAGTGCAGGGTGGAGGGGTAAGGGGAGGAATCGCAAAGGTAAGGGTCATCACAACAGCAGGGTAAACAGACTTCTTAGTGCTTAATCGCCTGTAGGCCAATTATCAAGGACTGCTATAGGTCATGATAATTGTCAACAGCAAGGGTGTAACAACTTTTGGGGGAAGATCTACTTGGAACTGCTTTAGACTCTACAATTATACTCTTCACCATGAGAGTGGTGTGTTCTTAATGGGATTGTATCCATGTGTGTCATACACTGCGTGTACTTATATACGTAACACTCTGGCACTTAACATTACACCCTGACCTGAAGAGTGTATTGACAAAGGGGCCTGTTAGCTGATCTACGCAGTTAGATATTTATGCAGTCATAAGCACAAAAATACATGTTTTTTGACTGATGATTCATTTAAGTGGTGGGCGTGAACAAGTGGGCAGACTATTTTCCAGTTTAAAATAGATCAAATGCTCATGTTGAATTAAGGATTGTGAATTCAAATTTAAGACCAATTCATGACTAAGTGTATTTTTAAAAGCATATTTATTAGAAGTTGAAGACATTACAATGTTTTAAGGACTAATGTAAGTTACAAATAAGATAAGATACGATAAGCCTTTATTGATCCTCAGAGGGGAAATTCAGGTGTTGCAGCAGCAACAGTGTTATCATAATCAATAGAACGGAAGGCCTGAGGTATGAAAATAAAACATTTGTTGAAGTTTTTTCTTGATGGTCAGTTGTGTAATGTCAGCATCTCAGGACAGCTCTTTATTAATAACAAAAATAAACTGTCACTGAGTAACATGTACTGCTGTTTCTTTTATGTTACACAGATAGATTTTAGACTGAAGTGTATTTGAACCCTGAAACTGATGACTTCCAGATTAATGCTAACCTAAGAATCTACTGTAAGGGAATTGATAATTCACAGTGGTTAATAGTTGTTTTCACGTTTAATGTAATTTAGCTAACATGCAGTGGTTATACGGGAGCAGGCCAGGCAGCAGAATGGCTCAGTTTTTGATAAATCATTTGTATTATTAGAGGGGATATGTCTTTCCAGAAAGTGGCCAACAGAGATGAACAGTTATAGCCCTGGTAAGCATGCAATAGATTTCAGATCATCAGGGGGTGGCAAGTGGAGCACACAACCTAAGTTACTCTGGTTTTACTGAGGGTTTATTTTATTTCAAACAAAGGGGGTAATTTGGATTGATGAAAGACATCGTTTGTATTTTTTCTCTGACCTCAGATCACTGTAATCAGTCTACCTCAGCTTACAGGTCCAAAATCAATAACCTAGACTCGGCAAAGATTATACCCTTATGATTGTGTTTATGGAGCCCCATGAATTGACACTTCATTGTAGCCGTTTCATATTCAGCAAAGCTGGTGATAAATGCATCGTTTGGGCAGAGAAAGCTTACCTGAATTTACATAATCACTTGTCTGAAAGTGGATCTAGTGTGGGGAGCAATCAGCAGCATCTGCCACACTCACACTCGTAAGAGCTCCTGTTAATGCAATAACATCTTGTCCCCCTCTTGTTCCAACTCACAATTCATTGTTATTTATTCTAATTTCAAACCTGTTAAAGATTTCCAGCAGGAAACACTAGACCAGACCACGCTTCTAGAGCTGCCAAAGAAAGACCGATACACGTCCTCTGGGGTCAGTAAAACAATGTCTGGAATCACAATACAGCCATGAGGTAACGTGGCTTACAAAACAGGAGTCAGGTATATAAGGAGATGGTGAAATGATGACTGTTTTCCATGCCTTCCTCTGGCAGGGCCCTTTGGGTAGAAATCACAATGGATCAATTGGGAGGGCAGCTGGAAAATCCATAGAGAATCCCAGGAGGCCTGCTGTGCATGCGAAATCAATACAGAGATCCAGCTGAGACCATTTAATGAAACCAGTGTCATATGATAGGGTTAAACATGTAGAATATTATTATTCATGCAGTCCAAATAGGTATTTAATCTGCAGATAATACAAGCAGGCATGGACGTCAATAAAGGCACCACAGATTGTCTTGCATTTCAAGCACCTACATGCACACAGTCCATCATGTCTTTGACCTGTTGTTAGACTTAAGAAAGACAGAGGGCAGTTAAATAAATTGAAGCTTTACTATATTTGATCTGTGTTTCATTGTAGTTTATTACTAAATAAACTCTGCAGCACTCTCTGTGGGCACTCTCAGATAAAAGCAGGCGTAGCTTTGGTATTATTGGATGTTTTCCTTCCAACTCACATCAAATCCACACTAAATTGGATAGAGGGCTTGTTTAAGAACTCTGCATATAGATAACTTTCAAAAACAAATAAAAGCCCAGGGTGACAATTTTAATTTGAAATTGCTTGTTTTGTCAGACCAACAGTCCAAAACCCAAAGATATTCAGTTTACTGTCAGATGGAGAAAAGCAGCAAATCCTCACATTTGAAAAGCTGAAACCAGGTAATGTTTGGCATATTTGCTTGAGACGATTAAATCAAAATAGTTACTGTTTAATCTCTTTTGTTGCTCGACTAATCCATTAATTTACTACTTAACAGCTCTATTATATCGCTTATGGAACTAATGCTTTGCAACTGCTTCTATTTTTCACTTTACCTATATGGAAATGTATTTCTGTTTTGCCACTTTATTGTCAGTTTATACAGCATGACAGCTATTTGACTGAGCAAAACCTTTAAGCCATTATATGTGCAAAACACAACTTTCGTAAGTTAAAGTATATTGCAAACATATGCCATTTTGTGGATGCTTTTATCCAAAGTGCCTCACAGTAACATAAGGGAACAAATACATTTGTGGCGCGGGTGGCCTCAGCAGGGAAGGGACCCCAAAACTGGGTACAGTTACTAACATGCTGTGCTCACTGCTGTACCGCCCCGGCCTGATTACACCTCTTGTGAGCACTTTTCAATCTGCTTTCCTTTAGAAATGGTTTGACACTTTGTAGTGGTCAGGCAGGCACACTGCATGCATGTAGCGCCTGTACGAGTTGATGGGGCTGCTGTCAGGAAGCCTGCCTGTTGGAGTGATTGAAAAAGCATGTTTGGGATTAGCCGTCTGTCCTCATCTGTGTGACGCCCTGGCAGGGGTGTGTATCCTGGGGAGGGGGGTGGGGGGGCTTGCACAGCTCTTTGAGCCTGCCATGGTGCTGAGAGATGGAATAGGTAGAGCTGGACCTCAGTTCTTGCACTCTACTGACACGGCCTTTCACACTGCCAAACGCACACACACACACACACGCACACACATGCACACACACGCTCAGAAACAGATTTTGCCTCATGACCTACACACATGCCAGCAAGCACACATGTCCCTGCTCGGTGGCTCAACCTCTTCATGCTGCCAGCTAAGAGGAATACATGGAGAGAGATCATTTAAATCCGTGCCCCAGATGTCCAGTGGGCACACTGAATTCAACAGTTTTAACACAAAGAGAGAGGCAATTGTTGTTTTGACTTAGCTTCATTTAGCCTCACTGAGCAAAATGGAAAAGGCTTTAGGTCATTTTTTATATGGGACTTAATTTTCTTCCCATCATGGGAACCAGTAAAAACAGCACATTATGCAAAAAAATGATTTTCCTTTGATCTTAGCGCCTACAGTAATACGTCCTATTTTTATGAAATAGAAATTGAGACCCATAATAGTGTTTAGTGGTTTTCCTCCTTACAGACAAATTTTTGGCATGAACACATACTAATCTCTATTTCACAGATACTAGCATGCTCATTTTTTGTCTTTCCAGTTCTGTCCGCACGCACGCACACACGCACGCACGTCCACACACACTACACTATTTCAAACCCCTGCAGGGTTTTTGGAGTTACGGCATTAACATGGAAACCAAGGGCCTGAAGCTGGATTAGTTGAGAGGAGGTGTGAACACAAGGTCAGGGCAAAGATGGCCTTTCAGCTAATATTTTGTCATCTTACTTTTACCCCTATAGCCTGTATCTTATCATACTTGGCACATACTGGACTGACAGGCAAAGAAAAAATCACATGCACAGACATCTCATTCTCGTACATGTTGCAGCTCGAGGCAGGTGTTTTGAGGAGCCTTACGTTTCTTTTTGTTGAGTAAACATTATGGCAACTGGCAGCTTCGTAAACATCTTGCTGGAAATTAGATTAAAATTGCTGTTAACACAATTTCTGGGGTTAGTGAGCTGCATGCTCAGAACTCCAAACTCGGATCGTTTGCCACAGCACAGGTTGGATCTGCTTTGATGGTTAAAGATCAAAACTGTTGTCAGTGAAACAAACATTTTACATTTATTGTGACAAAGCATCTAGTGGATTTTTTTTTTTTAAGTTGACAGACCACACAACGTGAATGCAAAAATAGTATTTACTCAAGTGGCATTGGAATTGTCAACAAGACAGGTGCAACCTGACAAACCCAATGAACCATTTTCAAAAGGGTATGAAGAGCCTCTCCAAACCCAGTAAATGTGCTGTTTTTTTAATGTTTCATTGTGCACTCCAACCACCATACAGATGGATATAATGATTCGTTACTTTAGAAAACATGGATTTTGTGAGAGTTTTTGACCATTTTTGCCTGTTTTCGCAAATCTAGGGTTACCTTCTAGACACAGTGAGGACATTTGGATACTGATTAACACCTATTGGCTTTCTGTAAGAGATCAAATGTTTATAGCCCTCCACTAGGAGGTACCTATACTGACTGTGTACCATCAATGTTGCGTTATGTAGCATTAAGAGTAGTACTTCTGTAATAAATAATCCTGAGACAGTGAGGGCCCTTCTTAATGCACCAGACACATGTGTTTTATTTACTCTGTTAGAATATTTTATATGTTTATGCTGATTTACCTTATTACAGTATTTTTTTATATGTCCATGCTGATGTGTAGCTGATGTATACAGTATTGTATTGTTGAGCCAAATTCCAATCAATGTTTCATTGAAATGGTAATACATTATTGAATATTGAATCTTGGTTTGACAGATTTACTGTCCCACCACTTCTGAGGAAGTAGTCATTATTTTTGACAAATGGTCATTTAAGCACGAAGGGACTCGGATCATACATTTCAGAAACTGATTACTTCAGCACTAACAGGCAAAAAAGGAAACAGTACAGTTCTCAAGGCTTTTGCTTTTCAATGGTCGCAAAACGGTGGCACCACCAATTCACAGCACCTAATCCTCCGTGTGACAGAAGAAGTGTGCTCAACTCTCACTCATTGTCGCTTACACTCATGTTAGGTAGCTGGAGGGCACTTCTGAACAGCCTCACAATTTCAAAACACCACATTTCCTGCCATATTTACGTCCTTTGTCCTGCACCAGGCCTGTCCCGTGAAAACAGCTTCACTCGCTTTTCTTTCTCTGACCATCCGCCACCTGTCATCCCCATGCTAATGTGGACCATTAACAGCCCGAAAGCCCGAATAGAAACGCACCACTTCGTAGAAATACATTACCTGTCACTCTGTCTCTGGGATTAGGACTTCACCGGTGCCAAATGATTTAAGGGCCTTTTGCTACGTTGTCAGGAGAGACATGATTGTGCCTGTGGCCATAAAGAAACATATGTGCTGTTTTTTTTTTTTTAAGGCGTCAGGCAGGCAGTACCAGATGTGTGCGGTGAATGGTGTTGGTTTTTTTTTCTCACTTGAGCGTGTGTCAGACGCCGTGTACAGCTGCACGGAGGAAGTCTGTTTCACAGGGAGTGAGGAGGAGGTGAGAACCAGCAGGTCTAATTGAGGCGGTTAATGGGCTGTCTGAAACCATCATTCTACCCGACGTAGCACGTGGAGAAGCTCTTCATCATTGAATTGAATCCGGTGGAGCAGCTCTTATTCAAAGACAAGCTATTGACCAAGACAGGAGACTTTTAAAGATGTAAACATTGCTTGATTAATCATGTCATGCTCGAGAATTTTGCAGTAGATGTGGAGTATTTATGGAGCTCTCATTATAGGCTGCAACAGTCCGTCTTTGTTTTGTTTTCCTTCTCAAAACTTCTCCTCTGCTCAAAACTTCTTTTGTTGCTTTTCATCTCTATTCAAGCAACTTTCTTTCCAGGAAAAAATGTCCAATTTAACTTCCCATTTTATCTTAAAAAGCAAATGTTCATCTTAAAAAAATCAACCATGACATAATTTAATTAGCTTCCAGTGAAGCATTGTTTATAGATTCTGAAATCTAGTGGTATTATGTTGGCAAAAGAAATGGACAGATCTTTTTTCTTGTTGCCTTTTTTTCAGTGGAATTCCCAAAAGGAGTGAAACTACATTGAAAAAGTAATTATCTCTGTCACATTGGGATATGTCTTCATATGTTTTCACTAAGTACATGGATAAATAAGACTTTTTTTTCTGTTTTCCCAGCCACTGTTGGCCTCAGCAGCACTGTCAACCACATCCCTCCCTTTAGAGTCCAAGCACCATTCCTCTCTGCCTGGCTCTAGTCCCGGCTTAGTCCTGACCTTCCTCCCCAGCTCTATCTCTGTTCCTCCCACTGCAGCCACAGCACAGATCACTGCTCAACTCCCAGTTCCAACCAAAAACATGCTTGGTGGAAAGGTTTTATGCACTGTGTACACACTTAAACATTTCAGTACAAGTTGTTTTTACTAGGATCTTGTACCGACAGCGTTTGAGCAGCTCCTACAGGAGCGGTTGGGAGATCTGTGTCTTGCTCAGGGGCATCTCAACGGACATAGATTAGGAAACCACTCCTTGTGCATTTACCCCAACTGCTTTTTCGAGCAATGTCGCTACCTCGGACTTGTTTTGAGCGTTGGAGTGTGAGGGTAGCAGAGGCTGGGGGAGCTGTATAGAAACGGTTGGGTGGGTGGGAGGGGTTATTCAGCTTCACTGACACAGAGAATTGCTCCTCTGGGATGTACTCTGGAGAAGGTGCAAGGTTGTGTCAGAAGCAAAGTGAGGTTAGGTTTAGTGAACAGACATTCATTATATCGAAGCTTTGCAGCTGCATCACATATTTCCCAACAACCGTGGCTGGCGCCGTCATGGGGGTTCATTGGGGAATTGGCTGTGCAAATCATGGCAAGATATATAACAAGTGGAAATACCTGAAATACATTGCTGTGGGATGTATTTATTATGTCACAGAATTTTAAAGTTAATTTAGCCGCAACACTACAACAGTATAATGCAATACAAAATAATTGATCCATCTTCAACACAATACTTTAACACAATCAGGAACATTTTAGTCTCACGTAGCCAGGCCTATCTCCACAGTGCTGCTGGGGGAAGGTCTGGTTCCAGTGCGCTTTCACTCCTGGATAGGGAAAAAACTCCCTGGCCTGTTTGTATTTCCTTAAACCAATCACAGTCGTCCTGGGCGGTGCCACGCCTCGACGGTGCATCTGCAAAACCGTTTCGGTGGAACACCTACATGAAAATGTTGTAAACATATTCTTTGCAAAGCTTTACAATCATTCACCGAAAGAACAGAGCAGGCCTGCCTTATTGCACGATCTGAAACTTCTTCAAAACTTGCCCTTTTCAGCGTGTAGCTTGATAGCTCGGGACTTTGAGAACGGAAACACAGACAGGAAGTAAGGCTTTATCCAGGAATTGTTCACCATGTAAGCCACACTAGGAGCATGTAGACCTATCTGTCGAGAAAACCATCTATAGCCTATACGTAGAAATTATGAAATTCATTGTTGTAATTGCCCTTGAAGCACTTGTCTAAAATGTCACCATAATCTTTTTACAGACACCATGCACAGTAGGTGGGAAAAGCAAATGATGATTGTAGCCACTAAAAGAGTGTAGATGGCATTAATTGGCATAGCATTAGTTACAATTAAACTCATCCTCACTCTGGCTAGACAGCATTTTAACCTCAGTGTCCAGCTGTCTGACAGTGCTGCAGAGGATTTGAGATCTTAGTTAGAGATAACAGGCTTTTTTTTTTTTCTTTCTTTCGTTTTTTCGCTCTATAATCAGTTTCAAATGAGAGCCGGGCCTTTGGCAGACTTCTTATGCTGGTGGTTTGATTCAGCCAAAAAGCCTCTTGCAAAGTGGATGAATAGTCAGCGAGAGTTCACTCATACAATCTCAAAGCAGTATGATCCCTGTTTGAATGATCAACTTTTCTTTTTGTGCTCATTTCAGTTTCAATAATTATCTTAAATTCTGAGAGCAGCACAACAGGATTTGTCTTTGTGCATGCAAAAACTGGCTTTATATTTATATATTTTTTTAAATAAAAAGCGTTCACAGCAGAAAGGCAAGATTATTTTGTGTTCTCTTTGACATACTTAAGTCTATTTGTTGTCAGTCAAGCTGCTATCACGCAGGAGGAGCTGCAATAAAGGAAGTCACTTTTTGCCAGTCGTGTGTTCAGCATACAGCAAGGCTTGCATTTTATGATCACCATTCAAATAGAAAAAAATAGCATCCTCACCACATAGTTGTTTTTAATCTTCCACTCCCCTCACCTTTCATCTGATCTATACTGATTGACTAGTCTTGCGTAGCCAGGGGCAAAGTCTGGATTGAATGTGCTTTCACTCCTGGAAAGTGAAAAAACTCCCTGGCCTCTTTGTATTTCTTTAAACCAATCACAATCATCCTGGCCAGCGCCATGCCCCGACGTGCATCTGCAAAATAGTGTCGGAAGGGAACCCGTTTACAATAATTCACTGAAAGAACAGATCAGGCCTGCCTTATTACATGATCCAAATCTTCGAAACTTGTCATTTTCAGCGTGTAGGTTGATTTTCAGCGTGTAGGTTGATGGCTCGGAGGTTGTTGTTTGTTTCCCGTAGCGAAGGGACTTTGGGAACGGCAACACAGACACAGACTTCCTGTGCGGACAGGAAGTAAGGCTTTATCTCGACACTGTTTGGTAAGCCCGACAGACTACTGATTGACTGATTCAGTTGAAGTTCCTGTTGCCTTGTTCATTCCTCCCTCCTATTCTGTGTGTGTGTTTTTTTTAATGTTTTAACCAAATTACAGGCCAATCAGAATCGAGGTTGATTATTCATCTTGCAGTGGGCAAGGAATAGGACTGGGCAATAATTATG
>JAOVVB010233711.1:0-10096 GCA_028570985.1 Heterobranchus longifilis
AGTGATTTTTTCTAACCACACCGTGTGTTGCCCTCGGTACCGGGGCCGCTTGTTAATAATATCAGTACTCGGTATCGGCTGATACCCAAAGCCCAGGGATCGGTATCGCTACTGAAAAAGTCGGATTGGTGCATCCCTAAATAAGAGCAAAAAGTTGAGACAGATTCAACTTTTGGAGAAATGCAACGCAACATCACCCTGCAGTGACCGATCATGTAACAAAAACACAAGCACTCATCTGCCCAGGAGTTCATGTAACAGCTGATTAACAAGCTCCAAAACAAAGCACCGCCCCTCTTCTCTTTTATTTCTCTCTCTCTCTCCGTGATGCTGTGAAAAGAAGCTGCTTTCAAATGCAGTCGGAAATCACAACAACGCTCCGACGGAAAACAATAATTGTGAAATATAAAGTCTAAGTGTGCTACATTGGGGTTAAAGTACACAACAGGACATCACACAAATGGGCCATAAGTAGGGATGGGGCAATAATCGAAACACTCACAATAAGTTGATTGTGTTGAATTTCCATGATCGGGATAAACGTGAATATTGTGAATATCATGAATGTGTCCTATCTGTGATGCAATAAAAATATGTTTCTTAAAAAAGAATGTTTAGTGAAAAAAACATTTTATGAGAAAAAAGTCAATGTTTTCAGAAACAAAAAAAGTCAGAATGTTTCGAGGAAAAAGTCGAAATGTTTCAAGAAAGAAATTCACAATTTTATGCGAAAAAACTCCTAACAAAGCAAGATGTAAGGTAAAGTGATTCCAGTGTGTTTTAGTGCCATTTTAAGAGTTGTAAGCATATTTAGTTGATTATTGGGATAATATCGTGAATCACAATCATTTTGGCCAGGATAATCGCGACATGAAATTTTGCCCAGCATTAAGTGACACACCCACACCGCCGGACGACCCTGCTGCCAATCTCCAGATTACGACTGTTGTCTGAATGCGGCCTTATGAGTAGCTGTTCTATACTGCCTGTGATAGAAACGTACAGTGCCAACATTTTATTCTGCCGACTGGGCTGGCAGCAGGAGGAAGGAGGGAGGGAGGAAAGAGGAGATGAAAGATTAGGAGAGGACAAAGTTTAAGAAGGAGTAAAGATAGAGAAGAGGAGAGGAGACGGAATGAAAGAGGAAGAAAGAAGGGTGCAGTGGACAGAGGAGAGAAGAAACGAGACAACAAGGGTGGGGTGCGATTAAGCTTGTCCGACTTTGTCCCACACACACACACACACACACACACACACACCCCTGTGGGTTTTTCGCCTCTGTAAGATTTGTTTGCGTCCCGTCTCGCTAGGAGCTCAGGAAAGGCTGCGTTCAAGGTCCTCTGGACTCTATCCTATTTACAAGACACACACTCGCACGCACACACATTCGCACAGACATGCACACACACAGCTTGTCTTCCTAATGCACCGTGGCATCCTCTCAATGCCTCTCATGGCCTCTTACATGAACACAGACATTCAATTAACGAACCTGAGGCATGAAGAGCTGGACAAACAGTGTGTGTGTGTGTGTGTGTGTGTGTGTGTGTGTGTGTGTGTGTGAGCCAAGCCACCAAGGATCCTATTAATTCATCCAGACGAGACAGACTGATACATTTAGAATCATAATGAGAAAGCTGAAGCCCACACAGTGCACGCACGCACGCACGCACACACACGCACACACACGCACACACACAAGCGCGTCACGGCCATTGCGTACTTTTAGACAGCTCAAATTGGAGGAAGACAGCAGAGGTAAAAAGAGAGAAGGAGATATGAAGGACAGGATACTGTGTATTAAAAACTACAGGTCTTGTAAAAGAAGGTTACTGGTTTGAATCCCTCTGATAGTTTACAAAAGTCAAAGCAGATAAACACTTTCCTTTGAGCAAGGCAACATAACCAACTGCTGTTATTACTGCTTAGATATAGGTGTACTAGTTGCAGTAGTCAACAAATTCTCATGAACTGAAATGTATGCACAACAGTTCGTATGATATCATACACGTTTTCCGCTGCGGCCCGTTTTAAGCGCATGCATGTTCCGCCCTCCACAGTGTATTAAAGTCGTGATTAACGTTGTGAAACGGGACTACTTCGGTATGTTTAGGAAAGAAAATGACTTGGTATGGTTAGTAAAAAAAAAAAAACACTGGGATTGCATTAAAATCCCTACTTCCGTGTTATAAATCAACGCGTTCCCATAAACCATTTGTATAATAACAAAAGTATTGCATAGTGTCTATAACGTCGTAATTAACGTTCTGAAATGGGAATAATTCAGTAGGTTTAAACAACAACAACACTTTGTTAGGTTTAGGCAATAAAACGACTTGGTATGGTTAGTAAAAAAAATACTGGGATTGCAATGAAATCGCATTAAAAGTCCTACTACCTATTTCCGGTTTCGGTACATAGAGATACATGTGAGATACACACGTAATTAACGTTGCGATTAACGTTGTGAAACAGGACTAATTTGGTAAGTTTAGGCTTTCAAACCTGACCTGTTTTAATGTCTGTTTTAATTGAACCCTGGGGTGTTTCATCGTATAGTGCCTGTTGGTTTTGGGTTGGTATGAAAGCTCATTCGAACTCCGCTGCGGACCAAAAAAAACGAACTCCGGTCCGCCTGAAAACGTGGGTCACGGTTCACTTCCAAGTGCAGTAGAGTTTGGTTCACTTTAGGTGAGAATGTGATCCGACCCGAGGAAGGAAAACAAAAAAAAAACGAAAGATATAAAACAAAAATTAAAAAGAAAGATCGGAAAAATCTGTCTCAGTAATACTGTTGTAGCAATGGTGGTAATAGTACTAGTTGTAATAGTAGTAGCATTAGGGATGATGGTCATTGCGTGTAGTAGCAGAAACACTATTAGCATAATATTAGTATCTGTATCAGTGGCTCTACCTGTATTAGTAATCATCAGTATCAACAGTATTAGTGTTTTCATATTTTCAGTGTCACTGGATTCACACACACAGAAGCAAAGAGCTAAAGAATTCAAGAAGAAAGAAGAGATACCACGGGACTGCTGCTAATGAGAACACTGCTCTTTGAAGAAGTGTGTGTGTGTGTGTGTGTGTGTGTGTGTGTGTGTGTGTGTGTGTGTGTGTGTGTGTGTGTGTGTGTGTGTGTGTGGGTGCATGTGTGTGTGTGTGTGTGAGAAAAAGACAGATTTAGCTATACTTGTGAGGATACAACCAAATATTTCCATTTAAATCAAGCATTTGTCCTCACTGTCCTTGTGACAAAGTGCTTTACAATTGGCCACTCATTCTCACACAGGTACGCATGTACACACACACACACAGACACACACACACACACACACAGACACAGACACAGACACACACACACACACAGAGGCCTAACCATCAGGGGCAATTGGGGTTTAGTGTCTTGCTCAAGGGCACTAAAGATGAAGCCTGTGAGTAATAGTCAACCCGCTCTACCTGCTCAAATGAGTCAAGCGTGCAAATGTCTCCACATCTGGTGCAGTTAAAGCTCAGAAATCCCATAATAACCTTTCAGCATATTGTAATTCAGGTGGTCTGAGAGAGAAAACTAGACTTCTGCACCTCCTCCTGACTCTGTTTTCAGGCTTTAGAAAATCTAGCCCTTGACACGAGACTTTGGCCAATCACAGATCATTTCAGAGAGAGAGCGTTCCTATTGACTGTTCAACAAATGCAGATGCGCGTGCGCGTGCACGTCCCTTCAGATGGTGAAAGCCTGATTCAATGGTGGAAAATACTGCAGAAAAAGTTGCTATTTCAGCATTGGCAACAACTGCCTACAGTGCAACGTAGGGCTGCATGATATGAGGAAACGATAACAATATTACTTGCGAGTTGCGATAAATAAAGTGATATTGAAGTGTAGTCAGTTCTGCCTTTCTGCTGCTCTCAGTGTACTGCTAAAATACAACAACTTGGATGTTCAATAAAAAAAATGAAAGAAAATCATTTCCAACATTATTTTACTGAACAAATTAAACATTGAATTGAACACACAACGCACCAATAAAAAAAGAATGATAGTTCCAATTTAAAGTGCAGTTTTCTACTGATACTCTTTATACTAACTCAAAAAATCCCTGAGTGAATATCGCAATGTCTTTATCACGCAAGTTGACATCGTGATGATGATAAAAAAAACAATATATAGTGCACCCGTACTGCAATGCAACCCAAAATAAGGAAGACAGACTCATTAAAAACAAGTCTAAACAAGAGTCTGACAATAAATTCAATAAAACACGTGTCAATAGCACAATCAGGCTCTGGATGAGTCGTAACTCATACAGTATTTTCAAATTCTGGCGTTCTTTTCCAGAAAATATTTTTGGGATGTTGGCCTGTAGTCATGATTTATTCTTTGTGTGTGTTTTAGTGTGCGCTTGTGTGTAACACAGCATGACAAAGAGAAAATGGAAGACATAGTGAGAGAACGGTGTGTAATTTTAGAAAAACAGACATTACAAATCAACTTTTCAATTTACTGCTACTGTTATTTCTGATAAACCACATACTAGTACACTCCCTCTCCCTCCCTCTCCGGGTCTCTTAACCTTAATGTGTGCCCCAGTCAGATGATGAATTACCCATTACATCCAAGGCATAAATCATGTATGGTGTGTGTGTGCATGTGTGCGTGTGTGCCCTCTTTATTATCCCCTGTTCATGTGCAACATATGAGCAATGACCTCTCTATCTCACACATGCACATAAACACACACACACGTCAAGCCCTCTATTATATTGTGATGTATCACCTCTGTAACAACTGTAACAAAGCTGCAAAACAAATGTGATGTCTCCATTATTTTAGATTTCGTATTAAAATTATCCATATTGCTTTTCCAGAGGTGGATTAAACCCAAAGAGTTGGCAGTTATCAGTGGTATTATTACGTCGCTAATCCTTCATCTCCTCCAGTTTAAAAAATTATCTGGCTCAGGTTACAGAGGTGGGATTATGGTAGAAAAGGAGATTTTTTTTTTTTTTTTACCTCCTTTTGTGTTTTATATGTGGTTCTTCTTTCTCCTCTTTTTCTCACATTATTCTTCTTCCTTTAGTGAATGTTGGTTCTGTAACACGGAGTACGTTTACATGCACACTAATGTTCCACTATTACTCTGAATATGACAACATACTGAATTTGATACAAGTCATGTAAACAGCATATTTTGTTTGGATATTCCAAATAAGGCCAGTTTTCTGAATATAGCATTTTCTGATGAAGACATGTGGGGTATGCTGGTATTATTCAGGTTTTAGGAGAATTCATTTGGACATTTATACAACGCATTCAGAATATACGTCTTAACTGGAGTTTTTACCAGTTTACGGTCAGATGGTTGTTTCACAGAACCATCTGAGAAGCCGTCATCAGAAACTGTTTGGAAAAGGGCAGGCTATTTGAAAAAAAATACCTGGCAGCTGATTGGACGAAACGTCTGTCAATCAAACTCGTGCAGACGTCAGTCAGGAGAAGTGCAGAAAAGCCTTCAGTGCCGTTCTTTGTTCTTTTTTCAATGTTGAAATATTTTCAACTTTTGATATAACCGACGCTATTGCGGTATCGCAGCATCTACACGGAGCCGCCATTGTTGTTTTGAATGTCACGCAGCTCACACACCTAAACCAAATGCTTGTACTGCAGCCTGGCAAGATGGATTTGAGCGATCGAGAAATCTGCGATTCTCGCGTGATCTTGTGGTAAGAAAAGCCCACATTTCTGGTCGGAAGGAGAAACACTAGGGTTGGGCGATTGGACGAATATATATCGGCTATCGGCGATAGCTGAGTACATCGCCAGTTGTTCTTTTTGGGGCGATTGTTATGCTAAAATAATGATCTGCCTCAGAAGCACGAGAGCCACTGCAGCAGGGAGACATGGGAAAAATAGCGTTTAGAGCCGGCATAATTTCACGCTACTCTGTGAATTAAAGATTAATTCACACATGGGACTTTCACCCAGGACACCAGGGTTCACGTCCCGTTTGAAAGTAAAAGTCAATGTTGTTACTTTTAAACGACCGACGTAACTGCGCACGGTATTTGTTGTTGTTACAGCTGTCTTTGTAACCCGGAAGTAGTGATTTTAATGCAATCCCAGTGTGTTTTTCCTGACCATAAGTCGTTTTGTTGCCAAAACCTACCGAAGTAGTCCCGTTTTACAACGTTAATCATGTTAATGACGTGTTCACAACCTCGACGACACATGATGGCTATTTAAAATGGAAAAACACATTGAAAAAAAATGACACCAAAGGGGTACCAAAAACGGGAAGATGAGTGGAATATTTATTTTTATTAGATATGTAAACAGCTTAAGGGCTAGAATATTTTGTGCATTTTGATCTAAAAAAAAAAAAAAGATTTAGATCTCAAGAATGCATCCAGCTGAATAATGCTGAAATACAATGAAGTAAATAAATAAAAGGTGGAAGAGAAAAATGTGGAAAATGCTGAATATCTTTTTCCGAGCTTTGGTTGAAGAAAAAGAAAACCCTATGCAGCAATATGGATATGAATATGCATTTTCAGTTCCAGATTAAGCATTATGCAGCACAGACTGACAGTGAAATCCCTAATTCAAAACATCAGACAAAAACAGACAGATTATACAGAAAACAAAAAAAGAAAGCAGACAAAACATGCATGTTTAAAAAAAGACTATTTTTCTTCTTCAAATTACTCACAGCAAGACGGAGCTGATTTACATAAACTCTTTTCTAATCCTGTTATCTCAAGCTTGCCAATTAGTTTTTGTGTCACAACGAGGTATCAAATTTTTGTTATCTTCAGGTCACGACTAACTATCTTGTTATCCCGTGGAACTGAAAACTGCTTTGTCAGATCGAGACTTTAGATCTTCAGATCGACATCAGAGCGGCTCGGGGTGGCGTCGCCTTTTATAGTCCGGCTCATTGAAGACCAAAACAGTCAGAGGAAGCGATTGATCAGCGCTTCACGTTCTGCTTTGATCAGGGTGCAACTGCACCCAGCGCTTCTATTATAGATAAAATTCAAAGTTCACTTCAACTGACGCTTTCATATTTTTGCTATAATGGGATTTACTAAACCTTGATCTTGAGAAAATAGGAGTTTGATATATTTTGTAAATGATGATTAATCAGAGAAAATGTATTCAAATACAAAGAGAGAGACCGTGAATTCAAGGGGAGACGTGTCTGGAAACAAAAGTTCAGCCATAATGATTTTTAAAGAAATAAACCTGATTTTTTTTGGTTCTGTTTATAGTCGTTTTACATGAACCATAATGCCTAGCGCAGTGGTTCTCAAACTTTGTCACATTAAGGACCCCTAAACTGATACAAATTACACCACAGACCCGTTTTGTCCTCGGCTCCCCCATCTGATAGGACATTTTCTTTTAGATGTTATATTACAGAAATTACCAAAATAGTCATACATTCTGTCATTGTGTTACTTATGGATGGAATTGCAGTGATGGGGACCCCCTGGACCCCCCTCAAGGACCCGTAGGGGTCCTCGGACCCCACTTTGAGAACCACTGGCCGAGCAGACAGTTGTTGTTAGCGGGCTCTGATTTATACATAAACTATGTTAAGACGACAACTGAACCCCTGGAACCCCTACTGAAAACATATTCCCTGTGCACACAGGTGTCTCATTAAAAGCAATTATTATTATTTTAGCTTTATATCATTCTGTAGCTTCCCATTAGTGTTCCTTATGTATTAAAATCCAAACATTTACATTTTGTTCAAAGTACGTATGTTTTTCCCAACAGGCCTTTTTAAAAACTTTTCCCATGTGACCTGACGTATGTTTCTGTATGATGACGTTATTGCTACATATAAGTGACGTTACCGGCCCGGAAGCTAAGCAATGTACTGCTGTGGACTAGAGGTTGACACAAGAGTGGATTTTCACTCCTGTCCCGTCCCGATCCCATGACAGAGTAAGGAAAAAAATCCTGTCCTGTCCCACTCCTGGAAGAATGATTCCCGTTCCCTCCCATTCCCGTGTTACGTTAAAAATTCTCTGCATGGGTATTGAAAATACAAGCAGAACCACAGCCTTTGATTGCCACTCCCGCAATCAAACTTTTTTTCCTGTGCCATCACGTTCCCGTGATAAATTCACTCCCATCCCGTGGGAATCGCGAAAAAATGTCAGCCTCTAATGTGGACGCCACGTTAGTTTGGATCACAGACTGTATATAATATATATATATATATATATATATATATACATATATATTGTATCTCAGACTGTACAGTCAATTGTTAGGATACACAAGTCACACAATAACACAAACTAACGAAACGGAGCAGCAGAAGATCTGTTCTGTGTTCTGTGAGGTAAAATTACTGTTTTAGTCAAAGGAGTCTGGTGGCTTTCAACAGAGTGATATGTACTGCTGTGGACGGGGCTGCAGCAAAACACATTTTAGACACCTAATAAAAGGACCACCTAAAACAATCAATATCAGTTTTAAGTGTACATTATATTTAGAATATTTTCCCCACTTTACCTTGCCATCAAATATCGGAAATATCGCTCTTTTCAAAGACACCAGACTCCATTAACAAAAACATTGATTTTACCTCGGAGTCTGCTAGCTTAGCTTACATTACATAGCTCCAAACATCTGTATTATTAATAACCTTATTGATTATCTTACTGTGGTAACCTAACCTCTATGGGTAACCTAGGTCCCTGCTTTTAGCTGAGGCTGAATTTGAAATCTGAAAGTCACACAATAACGCTGATAATCGATCGCCGCAGTAGAAGCAACTCCTGTCTTTTTGTCTTTTCTGTTTTTGTCTGGTGGCTTTGAAGAAAGCGGCTTCAGTTCTCCATCAGAAAGGGCTGTTTGATGACAAGGTAAAGCAGTAAAAAATATTCTAAATATAGCATATTTGATATTATTTTTTTTAGGTGGCTAAAATGCGTTTTGCTGCAGCCCCGTCCACAGCATTACATCGCTCTCTTCAAAGCCACCAGACAATAATAATAGTAGACAATATTAATTTTACCTCACAGAAAACAGGAGTTGCTGATCTTCTTTTTTTTTGTTTTTAGTTTGTGTTATTGTGTGACTTTCGGATCCGAACAATAGACTGTACATATTATATACAGTGAGTGTACTTATTATATACAGTCTATGATTCGAACTAACGTGGCAGTACATTACTTATAGCTACGTTACTCCTGTCTGCTTATATGTAGCAACGTCATCATGCAGAAACCTGCGTGGGAAAAGTTTTTAGAAGGGCTAAAACACAAGTATTTCGACCAAACTGTGAACGTTTGGATTTGAATACATAAGGAACACTACTACAGAATGATGTAAAAACAAAACAAAAAAAAAAAGATGCAAAAAAAAAAAGATGCAAAAATACTCAAGTGTGCAACAGTCTCAACACCTACAGAGCCGAACCAGATGGCTGAACTGTGCGTACATGACTGGAAACAAAATAACAAAATACGTTTTGATCTGAGCGATTTTCTCTGTAGTTACTTGTTAGTATGAGAGAGTGTAAAAAAAGAAATGCTTGGTTCTCTGCCGAGATTTAAAAAAAACACTAAGCTGTGATCACATCTGGAACATGGAGTAAATAAACATTTCCTTCTTTTTCTCATCTTCCCTCCGTCCTCACCTGTCCTCTCATTTCCTGCCCCTCTTTTCTACCCACATCACTCGGTTATTCTACACTCCCTCCTCTGCTATCCCCTCATTTATTTTTACCTCCTCGTCTTTCCTTCCTCCTCTCCTCTCCCCCTGTGTGAAGTGTTGCTGTTTGTTTGAAGTCAGGGCTTATTGAGCTCAGGTCTGGAGAGAGCGCCGCTACGTCAATAACACACACGCACACGCGCACGCACATGTACACGCACACGCATACACACACACACACAGCTCAGACATCAATTAAGGGTGTGTATAGATCTCTCCCTGCAGCAGCGGTGCTTGTTTGGTTTCTACATTGTTTTCTGTTCCAGCTCATACATCTCTGTCTATGACACACACACACACACACACACACACACACACACACACACACACACACACACACACACACACACACACACA
>JAOVVB010233712.1:0-10096 GCA_028570985.1 Heterobranchus longifilis
GCACATTCAGAAACTGTGCCTTTAAAAAAGCCGTCAGGATTTGCATAAGGATGTGATATCCCAGCCATACGAAATATATATATATATATATAGGTGTTGCTACAGTGCTGTTACAGTCATTCCCCAGCTGTAATAATGGTGCAGAGATGCAGAGAGCACATATGCAGAAACCCCAGAAATCAGAGCAGACTGGGCTTTTTCAGGAGGGGGGTTTAAAGAGACAGGCACATGCATATTCATACAGACAGTATGAAAATAAATGTGTTTTTGGAACATTAAAGCATGTAAACATATTCTAGTAGAAATCCAAAATACATGTATGAACCTGAAAATTAGCATAATAAGTCATTTGTAAATCATTTGTAAAATAGTTGGAACCACTCATGTTAATGTGACAGTGATGTCAGTAGACGAAAGCAAATGTTTTTAAGATGTTTACAAAAAAAAAAAAAAGATTACATCATGAAACGGCTAATCAGGAAGGTGCAATGAACTTAATCAATACAGACGCTCTGGAGTCAAATGAGCAATCTGACAGTCTGTCGCTCAAGTGTCAAATCAAACGACGCAGAGGATCACAGATGAGCACAGCCCATCAGGAGTGGGAGGGGGGGGAATAACCTTTAGCAGCTGCTGGTCATCTCTAAGATATCAAATATTTAAAACATCAGACTCTTCATGTGATGCACGAATGTTTGTCACAATAACAGACCAACGTCTGTCATGAAGGAGAATGGTGGAGTATGCATACATAAATAAACGTCTTCCTTTTCGACAGGCTAGATTTTTCAAACATCAAAACTGTCAGGATCTAATCTAATTTGATGGTTTCTGGAAAATAAACTAGGGCATGCTCAAAGCGCAAGGCAGAGAATTCCCTTCTCTCCCAGACTGGTTCCTCCTATGTGGTTCCCTTTAAAAGCCAACTTACCACAAGCTAATGGCGGCGCATGAATGTTTAAACACATATGGATGGGATCAAAGATTTTTAGATGTGCGTGACAGCACCCATTCCTTCCCTCGTGGCCTTTACTGGCCTCGACTAAAGATCCTTGAGTGAAGTCATGCTGAAAGGACCAGATGACACCGCTGCTGCTCCTGCTGCATCAGTACTGTGTGTTTGTGTGTGTTTGTGTGTGTACTCACAAGGGGAGTGTCGAGAGGGGTACAGTGGAGGTGGAGGAGAAGCTGTTTTCACGCCCAACAACCTGCCAAGATTGTGATTTAAAATGATACAAATGCCCTGCATGTGGAGCGGTGCTGTGGGCCGGTTTCTAGTCCAAGATTGAAATAGGTTAGGGCTGCCAAAATTGACCCAAAACATAAAGGCTTCTGCAAATATTAGAAAAGGCTCATCTCTTTGCTCTTGCCTGATATTCAGTTGATATGAAATTCACTTTTGTACCGTGTACTGGTTATTCACTACATTCCTGAGCATCCATTTTCTATTTTTCTTTCACTGATCAGGGATGTGCAATAGTGGACATTTCCATGTGTGCTTAGTGTGACCTTGTATGCTGAGTAAACATGCATGTGTATACAGATGTTTGTGTATGTGGACCAGACTGCAAGTGCACTGGAGTGGTTTGTAATATACTGATGTTGCTTCCTTTCACTCAATTGACAAGTTGACAGGACTTTTTAGTGCACAGGCATCGCAAGAGAGGCACTGGGGAGAACGTACTGACAGACGACACTGTGGCAGCGACACAGGAAAAGAAGTACCAGTGACAGTATACAGGGTGCAATTTACTGGCAGTTGGAAACTGGGAATGTTTTGGATTTTAATAATCTGGAAGTCTGTAACTCTGAATGTACAGTCCACTTTACAATCCACAGGCGGTTTAAATGATTATAGATTTAAATCGTTGACTGAGCTGCCATGATTTATGACATGAGCTTTATTTTGTAGTTCCAGACTGCTAAATCTACCAGGACAATGCACTGGCCGTTATTAGCACACTGTTGATATACTGTATTGGTTTCCTATTAGAAATGTGTTGTTTGTTTATGTTGTATTCGGCTTTTTCAAATCCAGTATTATAGTGTTTTACTTTCTGTCTTACCAATGTTTTTCACTTTTCTTGCACAAATACTACTGTTTCCATTCCTCTGATGCTAACCGCATTGGCAGTAACAAATATGAATGTTTCAAAATGTATATATTTTATTTGGTAAATGAGTGATTTTCTAGCAAAATATATTGCACAGCCCTGTTATTGTTACCATACACCTGCCATTATTAGGGAGTGTTTTATCTTTATGATGCACAGAGTGAAACTGATGCACACAGCAGACAACAGACGGTTAGTTATTGTGTCCAGATGTGAGGAAAACAGTTACTTCCTAAAAAGCATCTTTGTCGCTGTCAAAATGTGATATTTGGTGCAGCCAATGCAAAATTGCCAAAACAGATCAGTGCAGTGGACCAACTAGATTTCACAAGTCAAATCAAGCCGCTTTAATGCATCAGTTACATGTCCTTATTGCCAAGCCGGGGGGCAGTGAAGTAGAAAAAAATGCATTTCACCTATTTCTCTGTTTCTGCCGCTTTCCAGCAAGTCAATAATATTCCAATTTCTCAAAGTAAATGCAAAACGAATGATGTCGATCAGAGCGGTGAGTCAGGGCAGGCCTGTCTGGGGCCTTTAAATTGAATCTTTCCAGATCAGGCATCACTTTTTGCCTGAGCCTTGTAAACAAAGACTAGTTGCATATTGTCTAATCCAGGATTAGATTCACCTGTAATTGGGCCTGCGTGGAGTGAGTTAACTGCTAAATTGCTCTCCAGTTAGGGGATGGCACCCGATACGCCTGGGCCAACCATCTGGGGAACACAGTGATGAGTTTCTAACAAGATGGGATGACATAGAGCGATGGGCTACCTGAGAAACAAAAGGCTCTCACATGTACGCTATATTCAGTCTTACTTTTCAAACACATTGCACTGCAGACTACTGAATAGGACACATGCCATGAAATGTAATTTGTAATGTATTCCATTAGATTACTCAAATTAAATAACATATTCTAAATACTTCATAATACTTCAAAATGGTCTTGCTGAGCTCCAATCACAATCGTCCTGGGCGGCGCCACGCCCCGACGGCGCCTCTGCAAAATAGTGTCGGACACCTCCACGAAAATGATGTAAACATATTCTTTACAATCATTCACTGAAAGAACAGAGCAGGCGCGCCTTATTATACGATCCAAATCTTCAAAACTGTTTGTTTCCCATAGCGAAGGGACTTTGGGAACGAGAACATGGACTTCCTGTGCTGCCGGGAAGTAAGGCTTTATCATGGCACTGTTTGGTAAGGCTAGGGAAATTAATTTACGAGCGAATAAAACAAAAACAAGCTAGAAGGGCACTCGGAGCACGCAGACCTCCACCATGGTCATGCCCTGTCTCTCAATGCCGTGCTCTAATCCTGCCCTGTGATTTGGATCCTGCTTCCAGATTTAATGGGTTCTTCCTTGGCTCATGCTACACCCTTCAACCAAAATATAATGAAAATCAGGAGAGTAGCTTTTCTGTAATCCTGCTGACAAACCGAAAACATAACTTAGCAATAAACACACTAAGCAATCCCTTAAAGTAATATTTTTTAAAGACCGTAACTGTATTCGGAATACAACCAATTTACACTGAAACGGATTGTAGTTACTCTGTGTATTTTAAATATGCAATTCTTTTACTTGTATTCCGTTACTCACCAACCCTGGTTATATTGCAACATACACAGTTAATTCAGTAATGCAGTAATTCAGTAATGGACACGACGAACAGACCATAATTATCTTTGTCCACTGAACTCCTCATTGGTTGACCACAATGACAGTGGACTGCACACTCTGCATGAGGAAGTTGTGACCACATTAGCTGCATTCATTGGTGCATTTGGAGGCAATTTCATAATGATGTAGCGTGGCAGCCATTAGGATTGTGGTGTGGTAATGGTAATAGTCAAGCTATTGCAGCAGGTGCTTACAGGGGTTATGAGCCCATTCAGGCCTCATCATTACAGAGCAGTTAAGAATTGAAAGGGGGATTCACTTAAATCTGAATGTGAGGCAATTTAACACATGCATGCTTCATGTGTTGTTGGCTGCAGTCCTAATTATGTGGCCGTTGTTGATCTGCGCTGTTACTAATAGTGAACTGCTTCATAATGCTTTTCCTTTCTCTGTTACCGATGGAATTTAAATGCTAATACTTGTGAAAAAGCTATGTTGTTTTTGCATGGTTTTAATTTCCTAAATAGATATTTTATTTCAGCCTGTTTTGAAGGCTTGCGCCTGCCCATTCCTGAGGGTCTACCGTCACTTGGATCCTATTATATTCCTGTGTTCTGAGCTGCCCCATTCGGATGGGATTAGTATTCTAGAGGGACGTGGGTGATAAAATATTAGCCATGCTCCTCGGTAACCAGACTCATCATTCTGGACAGCATTTTAGCCAATGATGTATTACAGACGGTAGTTTGAAATAGACAACACAAGACACAACACAACCCAGACTGACAACACATTACATCAGCTATAAAGCAGCCTATAGCCAAAACATTACATCAGCCCATTTGAAGGGCTGGCAGAGTCTCCTAATGGCTTTTTTTTTTTTTTTTTTTAAAAGCTGTATGGGCTTACACGAATGACTGTACGTTGGTCTAAATGTTATTCTATCCATCAGATTAGCTAAAACCTTTTCAAATTACCCCATTACACCCCTCTAAACTCAAATGGCAAGTAGAGCTGATAAAATGATGAAACAAAGCTCCTCATGTGCAGAAATACTGAAGGGGCACTTTAAAACACAAAGTTATTTCGTTTAGGGGCTATAGACCCGGCACATAACACCCCGCCATCAGGTTTCACTTTGGCAGTGAGGGAGTCTAAAATATAAAACATGACAGAAAAATCACTGTTGAGCTACAAACAGCAAATGTGAAACAGAGCCAGAACATGTTAACCATGTTGTTTTCATATTTGCTGACTGAATGTGAAATGTTCTCCTGCTCACTGAACACAGCTGAGCCATCTCTAATATCTACCCAAAAAGTTGCTTGATTGTTCCCCAGGCTCTTTTGTAAATATATAACTAAATAGGTTTTAAAAGTCTCCACATCTGGGGACACAGACGCTAAATTAACACTGGGTTCATTTTGAAGTGGCAGGAATGACGTCGCTTTGAAATTCAACCATGTGTGTCAAGACAAATAAAACACTGGAAATATGTGGCATGAGGACAAAAATGCAAAAAAAAAAATGGTACTACAAAGGGGCCGCTATGGCTCAGTATGTCGGCAGTCATCCACTAACCAGAAGGTTGGTGGTTTGATTCCCGGCCCCTGCAGTCTACATGTCGAAGTGCAAGATACTGAACCCCATATGGCATAGCCATCAGTGTGTGATTGCATGTGAATGTTTATATCCCCTGATGACCTTGCATGGTAACCTCTGCCATCCTCCTGTGTAAATGGTAAATGGACTGTACTTATATCGCACTTTTCTAGTGTTTGCGACAACTCAATGCGCTTTACACTGCGAGTCATTCACCCATTCACACCACATTCACTCAGGAGGATGGTATGTACCATGCAAGGTACATGCTCATCAACACACTCACATGCTAATGGCTATGCCTTCGGGAGCAATTTGGGGTTCAGTATCTTGCCCAAGCATACTTCAGCGTGTAGACTGCAGAGGCCGGGGGATCGAACCACCAACCTTCCGGTTAGTGGACGACCGCTCCACCTACTGAGCCACAGCCGCCCCGTAACAAAAAAAATACTCATACTTTATTAATATACTTTAATCTACTGTAAATCAGTCGTGAAGCAGAATGTGAATATTTGCCTCTGATGTATAAGCAGTATGCCACAGTGGGCCAATTTACTTGGCCGAGATACAGATACTACAGCCGAGATACAAGGGACCTATTGGCCAAGAGGTTTTTTCCCATGTGGGCCATTCAATTCTTCCTGCTTATACTTCAAAGTAGATTTTACAAATGGGCATGTTTAGGAGCGTCCATGGAGCATCTATAGCAGGGCTGGGTATTGGTGCTCGATGTAACCCAGTACCAAATAGTATCGAAGCTTCTCCTGTCAAACAATACCTACATTCGATCCTTTTTGTACCCAGATCTAGAACAAAATGTGTATGGTTTTGCGTGCATCCAATCACTGCAAGCATTCTTTCAATTTAATGTGATTGAATTGGCCCACTACCGCAGCAGCTACAACCCAAACAGTCTGTGGTGTGGTGAAGTCGAGCGCAGTATATTTCACAGAGTTGGCAGTTCAGTGTGCCAAGATGCCACCAAAATGTTCAAAAGTATGGCTGAAGTACCTTTCAGGGTGCTGGTATTGTAACTACCCAGCCCTAGTCTATAGCCTGTTCCGGCTTTGTGGATGTCACATAAATTCGATTTCTGGTTCCAAATAACTGCTATAAATGGCATGGTCTATATTTTCTCCCTTCACACTTCCTTCTTTTTGGAATTTGCCACCAAAAGACAAAGCTGTATTGCTATAGCTGTCATTTTATATAACATACAGCCACTCAGCCCTGCCATTTTACATCAGCTGCAGCCTTGTCTAACAGCATTCATTTCCATCTACCACAGCTAGAAATACAGTGCACCTCTGATTAGATTTGCTCTCACCTCCACTGCAAACACCTTACCAGCATCCTCATGAGGTTTATGGGGGGGGGATGGGATTTATAATGGAGATTCTTTTTTTTAATATTCTCCCCGCTCCTCTTTGATTGCTGTCTGTATGCTGGAGCTTGGCCTGCAGATGGGGAGTGGTCCTACAAATCATATCAATTATACCTCATTTCCATTCTGAAGTAGTCCCCGCACATCGTAATTTGAGAGCACACATGGCCATTTATCCTCCCACACCTCCGGGGACAGTGCACACAACATCTCTGAGCTTTGCCATCCTGGATTTCTCGCAATAGTGTGAATCCAGAGACAAATTGCTGCTGTCGTCGTGCACAGATTCTGGGTGGTGAGGATCTCTGAGAGCATAGTGTCAATATTGATCTTATTAACACAGAAGACGTGGGAAATGATCAATGCATTTCTGTCATGCAGTCATAGTTTTCCTGATGTCTCGATTATAACTAGTTATCATTTTAATATGGCCATTTGGCATAGCAATGGTAATTGTCCCTCTGTCACTGTTCATTTGTCTCCATTTCTCAATATTAGAATATAGGCAGAGCACTAAATGAAGACCATGTTGTAAGTGACATACTCCATAGCACTTTCATATCAATTCTCCTTAATGAAAGCAAGAGGGAGAGTACAAGTCACGTTTAATGAATATTACATTATACAGTATCGTATATTAAGTCAGTCACAATAATTACATTATTGACTTATCAAGGTCAGCAAAAATGATCGAGGTCCTCTCCTTATATCGTACATTATCCCCCATTGTGTTTACATGTGTTCATAAGAATGTCACCAACATTTTAGCCGACATGGTGCCAGTATAAACAGCTGGGTTTCTCCTACCACCAAGACTTGGTTGCAGTACCTAAGCTGTTTTTTTTTAAACTAAGCCAAATGAAACAGAAAAATGTATTTAGGATATTTTTATATTTTTTCACATTCCAATTCCAATGTCAGAATAGTCTTATGAATTAAAAGTTTAGTGCTCTTTCAAAGGGTGTATACTTGCATTATTATGCTATTATATTAGCATTATAATCAGTGGTGTAAAATTGTCTTAAAATGACAATAATATCGTTTAATATCGCAATTATTCAATATATCGTCCAACAAAAGTATTTCTCAGGCCCATACCGTATATACCAGACATACAAAGTGCAGTATTTTGCAGTCAAGATATTGTATAGCTAAAGGAAATCATGCGCTGCACAGTCATCCTGCAAGACATTTGTCAAAAGGATATTGTGCGCCCATGCAAAAATAAAGCCAGCACATCTAATCTTTGAAGGGCAGTTTCTTTTAAAATCACAGCTATTGAAAAATGTGTGTATGTGTGCTTGCTTTCATTTTTTTATGGATAATAGTCGGTGACTTGAGGAGCTGGATTGTCTTATTGACTTCAAAGCTTTGGGTAGAAATGTGAAGGATTAATCTATCACCGCTTTGAAAGAGTGGTTGTGTTTTTAATGCATGACTGACTGGAATGATGGTGTTGATGGAACCGGTCCACCACACTATCATTTTATACTGCACCTGCAGCTAAAGACATTGTAATGGAGCTATTTTATCTGCTAGAAATTGTTGTGTTATGATGATGGGGAATTAGCGCCATGGGAGTGTAGCTGATGTAAATTATGTTTAATCTTCCTGTTTTTTTTAACATGATACTGAAATTGTTAAGGACTGTAGTCCAACAGGCAGTCCAGTGGTGCAAAGTGATGTGGCTGATATAAACAGGTTTATCATATGTATTACAAATTTGATTCTACTTTTGTTTGGCTTGGTCATAATTAAGGTCGGGAACCGAAAACCGAGAACCGAATAGAACCGATAGCAAATTGCAAATCCAAATTGACTTATTTTAATGAAACTATACAGATGCAAGAATACAGATACAGATATCTTATTGGAATTGAATCTGGGAATCGATAAGAAGCAGAATTGATGATACCCAACCCTAGTCATAATTTTAAACATTTGCTATTTGACAATACAGATCGATGTTCTGAATTCTTCTTCTTGACAAGGCGTTGACTTCCCTTTTATATTGGTGACCTTGAACAGTATTTTGTTTAACAAAGCTCCAATAACTTTTATGTTGTTAACCATAATGTTTACTATAGCTAAAAAAAATTAGCTAAATGCTAACCTCAACATGCTAACGTACAATGTCTGTTAATATTCTCATGTTAAACAGGTCTTTTTTTTAACCACTGTTACCATCCTTGTTTAGCTTGTTAGCCTGCTACCATTTGTGGTGTTGTACAGTACAGCTAACCAGGAGCTAACCAAAATTATTATAATTCACCCTCTGAGGACCATCTTTAATTTGTTTAAGTATTTAATAATTTGTTTAAAAAAAAAAAATGTCATTAGGAATTAAGTTAACCACAGGATAGCACAAACGTCTGTAGGGAATTTTTATGGCAATCCATCCAATAATAGTGGTTTTTCATTTTAACCCAAAGTGGTGGTTCAACCAGCATCACTATCACTGAAAACTAACTGAAAACACTCGCAGTGACACTGTAACCATGAGTGATGCGCTAATTACTGAAATTCAAATGGACTTTATAATTTTTCTACCCTACCTGCTCGTTAATTACAGTCACCTGTCATCCCAGGTGTAATCTAATCCCATCTGATTACGTGGCTGGAATACAAACCAGTCTCCACAGGCCTCAGATGAAGCTCCATTTCAAACACATCTGTGGAGGACAGCTACAGTTTCCTGATATATTGCCGTTGTCACAATCCTGAATAATGTGGAATAAAGAACGGGGCAGCTTTCTCTCTGCCCCTGCCAGTCCAGCCATAATATTGCTCAAAGCCATAGAGGTCTCATGTCACCTTCATTAATTAGCCATATTAGCTACAGCCATGTGTGGCTATGCTATTGAGGAGAGGGCAGTGTTCCCCCATGTTTGCTCTGAGACAATTCTCTCTCATTTTTCAGTCCTCTTGCCACTGGGAAATAACAACAAATAAACACATGAAATTTGTCAAAGAGGCCCAGGATCTGAGAGCACAAATCTATGATTTGGTGCTGAATGTTTGTCCTTGTAGTAGTGATGGCTTGACCTTTTAGAAGGCGATCCATAACAGTCTGCTCAGAGAGAGACTGAAAGTGATCAGATTTGGGCACAGCATTTCTGCAGGCGAAGTCTTAACCGCCCACGGCCTTTACTCCTGAGAGGCTGTCAACACCCTGAATTTTTCCACTTGACCGTATGACTCAACAAATCTATATTTATATTATATCTTTGCGTTTAGACCGTTAGAATTCACCTTTAAAGGTCCCGTATAAAAAGTGAGATTTCCATTTTACCTTTTCTAGTCAGTGTGATCTTTGTGGCCTCACTGCGTCTCTTTGCAGCTGGTTTGCATATCTTGTAGGCAAGTTGG
>JAOVVB010233713.1:0-7500 GCA_028570985.1 Heterobranchus longifilis
GTTCCAGACCAACGAAATCAGGTGGTTTTTTTAACAAAATAACCCTTGATTTTTGTTATTTACATTGATTAAATAACTTACGTAATTAGCTAAACTTAAGTTTTGTTTGAATTCACAAAACTGCGAACGTAATAAAGCATCAGAATTTGGCACGTAAAAGTGACGACAGAGATTTGTGAAGAAAAAATAAAGTGCTATTTATACACTTTACCATGAGCTCACATTAATATCAGGAGGTATGTCCTACATTAAAGAAATTCTTAGTCAACTAATACTCACACTGACACAATTTTGTCGACTTATCAATTAGATTTAATCGGCAGATTAAAACTGAGTTTCTCCACAAAGAATCATATAAAAGCATCACTTTAAATCTTGTGTTTACCAGAGATGTACTCATAAGTTTGTTGGAAATAAGAAAAAAAAACATAAAAAATGATTCATCGACTAAAGAAATCTTAATTGACTACAGTGTGTACACACCAGATGCAAATAAAATAATCTACTCGCTTCATTCGTGCGAGTCGTCCCGACGCTCGCAGCGGAAGTTCAGATATTTAAACTCATGCGATCAGTGAATTCACGTGATTCCTGCGTCTAATTCCCGTCATTCGCATCGCCCGACCAGAACTCGCATCTAATCATGCCTTTACATTGACTTTATATGTAATTCATTCATGCAAATTCATTTATTAATGCCCAGTGTGAACACGCTGCAGAACAAAATGACGGATTAGTCGACTAATCGAAGAAGGGGGGCAGCCCGACATATCTGCTGCATATAAAATGTACAAATGTATCATATCTGTGGTTTATAAAACGTACAAATGTAAGATATTTGTGGTTTATAAAACCTACAAATATGAGATATCAGGTTTGCAGAAACGTACAAAGCCAACATTTATTCTGGCGATTGGGTTGAAGACAAACACTCTGAAGCACCACGTCATACCAAGGAACACATGAGAACAAGTGCGCACATGAACTTAACGTGACTTCCCGTTCTGAATGGCAAGAGTGGGTTTGCAGAGCTGGAGGAAGCTGGGGATTTTGTACACTAACCCCTGCATCGATCCAGATCAAGCACTGGCAGAAAGCAGTGGGCGTTGGGAGCAGAGCCCCTTTGATCAAACAGTGGTCATGACTTCTTCAAGAAGCAGCAATCTCCCACTGAAGTCTGGGAACAGTGTGAAAGTCCCACCAGGGATTATGTCTGAGTATGTCAATTATAGTATGTACGCAGAGCTACTCAGGGGTAGGATCTGCCAATCTCTGCAGCGTTCTGATCCCACCTTGGCTCCAGATCGGAGGTTCTGTTGAGTCTGTGCCAAAATAATCTGCTATTAAACAACAGCTGGGCATTTACAGCATATATTGATATGTGGCCCCTGGCAGTGTGATATATATTGTGGTATAATACGCCAACTCATTATGTTTCATTTGAAACAAATGCAGTTTATTGTTTTTGTTATTGCAGAACAATGATTCACGGCTACATGTTACATACATGTGGAAGTATGCATGATCAGAAATTACAATTTTACATCAAAACACTGAACATGCACATTCTTAAGCAATTAAACCAACTACGCAAACTTCATTCACTGATAAATAAGTAGTAGTACTTTTAACTCTTATATTAGTACTGATATTTGATAGATTCCTATTCTTTGTTAATTGTTAATTAATAAAGCATCCAGCTATCTATAAATAAGTAAGTGGACCTTGGTAACTTTGTCAAAATACACAGATTAAGAGCGTGAGATGATGAAAGCTCCAGAGAAAGCTAGTGGACCTTGTGTGAAGGTCATTTTGTATATATAGTATGGTAGAATGGATGCAAAATTCATATTTTACAGTGATAATTTCTAAATATTTACAGGGATAGGTACTAATATTTTGAAGCACTGGCCCCACGAGCCTCCAGGCCTCTAAATCTAGAGGCCAAGGAACATTTTAGCGGCAAAAAAGGCAATTTAATGCAATTTAACACAGTCTTCTTTAACTGTGACAGTTCAGTAAACGGAAAGACATTAATAGAATGAAAACATCTAATTATGTATTTAAATTGAAAAGTTTTCTGTAAACATATGGTACATATATTGTATTTCACGAATAATAAAATAAAAGGTGCAAATTAATCAGGATGTTTGTGGAAGCCGGTGGAAACCAGGGGTTATGTTGCCAAAGGCTCGCATGTATGTAGGATTTATTATTATTATTAAAAATAATAATAATAACAACCTTTACTTCGACAGGTAATCTCATTCTCATGAGAGACCTGTTAAAACTTGGTCACAGTGTAATATTTTAATGGTTAATGTCAAACTGTGATTTAACTATTTAACAATTTCAACATACATTTATATTTATTTATTTATTTCAAGAAGAAGCCATTAAGAATAAAAGCCATTATGCAGTTTCAAATTCCACCTGACAAAAGTGCCACAAGTTTGCAAGCACATTTTTTTAACTTGTCAAGTTTAAAGAGTTCTATAAAACAGTATTAGTGTGAAATATATATTTATGTTATAAATAAATAAATCGAATGAGATAAACAAAAATGAAATGCCATAAAAAGCACCGGGGCCCTAAAAGAGACAAATTAAGAAGATGTTCCAACACCTCGCAGGTCTCTGCCAAATAAAATCAGCGTCTCAATTCCTGAAATATGTCAAGTCACTGTACACTTGGAGCTGATCCAAGACCAGATTAAAAAATGAAATGAAGATCTTTTTTTTTTCCTCCTGCTCTTCCCGAGTAAACACACTAATCCGCACACTTTGCTGCCTCGTTACTTGGGCTCTTAATTAAAATGCAAGCACTTCTCCTTCAGGCGGTTACCAATACTTGATGCGCTGGATTACCGGCGGTGAAGTCGGACATAATTTGTTTTTAATAAAACATCGGAGGGATTAAGTCGATGGAGTTTACTGAGATTTGGCTCCAAGGAACCACATGTCTTGTAAATGCTGAGCACAAACAAGCCAACAAATGCTTTGGCATCTTTAATAGGCATTTAATTGCTCTTAATATAGAACAAATGCTTGTAATAACAGGGATTCCTTACATAAATGCCGCTACTGTAAACAGAGAAAAGGTGCATACTAATGGCAGACTTACCTGTATATTTGCATTTGTTTATACTAATCTAGGGTGAAATGGCTGGGTATAATGTTGGGAAGAAGTAGTATTAATTTGTAGCCTTAATTAGGAGTTTTATGGGTTGCCACAGTAGAGAGCACATAAAACGACAGCGTCATCACTAATTCAACATGGCAGGCCTGCAGAACACCATCTGCTGCCCAAGAAACTGTTAATAAAGTCACAATTATCTTTTTGTAAGCACTTTATTGAGAATAAAATTTGCAAATTAATTAGGTATGAGTCAAGTCCACGGCTAAGAGGAGAGAAGGAGGGGAAAAAAGGCCAAATCACCAAACGGCAGAGGCAAAGCATTTGATTCAAGAACGATTTGCAACCAAACACACCCGTGGCGCTAATGATAATTTCGGGTTTCATTGCTGATGATTTGAAACAAAGGCTTTGTTTCACTTTTTAATTGCGCTTCACATCCACTTACACGCATTTTGTAATGAGGCTACACATTTAACCGTAGCCTCCCTCCTCTCATCACAACAAACAAAACCAAAAAAAGCAGTCTTCGCAGTCAGTAATTGCACAGTGTGTTAACAGCTGGCTATCAAAACCCAGCAGGAAAATACAATTCACCCTGTAAAGTTGAGCATCAAGCCTATTCATGATCAATACTGCCGGGCCAAGAAAGCACTTATCTGCTGTGTTTACATTGTTGTTAGTTTCTCATCAAGAACGTTTCCCTCATTACCGCCCCCCCCCCCCTCCACCCCTCCACCCCCCCGCCTCACCCGCCGCTGCTTTCGCTGCCTTTCCAGCCTTTTGTCAACACCAGCACCGACAATAAATGGCCGGAATAGAGGCCAGATAATTTTGTTAATCCCCTTTGCCTAAGACCTTGAGGAGTTTAATTCATGGTGATTGTTTTGACTCCCCCTCGCTGACGATCAATACAGCCCATTTCAGCACTTTTTGCCCGCGCTCAGAAACAGAAAGCCCTCGTCGCTCCGCTCTTCTTTATGAAGACTGCACACGGACAAACACGGTATCCTTCAAAGTCATCAAATGTGCAGACAGATAGTGTACACACAGACCAAAGTAATCTCTTCAAACTCGCCGGCTGCCGGTGAATTCACAGCGATAAGTCACGTTCTCCTGTATGTGCCTGTAACATACATGACTCCCGCTTTCTTTTTTCTTACTGTAATTGGGTGTAGAGGGGAAATAGTGGAGGTGACGCAGGGTGGGGGGGTGGGGGGGGGGTTATTCCTCCATCTCTGTGTCTGAAGCTCTTATCAGTGACCCCCAGCAGCTTGACGCCCTCTAACCCCGTCATCAACACACACACGACCTCTTCATTTTAGCCGACAGACGATATGAGCAACTACCTCTGAGGAGGATAAAAGAGAAATACACACACACACAGACACATGTACTGTACAAGCCCTATCATGCTCCACTCCTCTTCTGTAAAAAGAAAATGAAGAGGCGAGAGGTTTAAGCATAGTGGAGCGGCGGTGTAAAATGGAAACGCGGTGACACTGAGGTTGCCAAATTAGCCACCGTGGCACCGTTTATTTCCCATTTAAGGCGGCGGAGAGGACACCCCGGAGAGGGGAGGCCAACAAACACACAGGCAAGGAAGCGGATGTGCAAGGTAATTGTTCTTGTTAGCATGATTTATGATTCATAAATTCTGCACTCACCCAGCATTCCCTTTGAACACAAAAAAGGGATAAAGAATTTCCTTTTTTCAAACGTTTATAATGCTTAATTACCTGGGCCTGGCCGGCGGTTTATGTATTGATGTGAGAACACTGGGGCAATCACCCCAAGTCTCCTGTGTTTTTTTAATGAAATGTGCACGGCTGCCTATGCATAACCAGATTTGCAGTAAGCAAGTGCACAAATTAAGCATGCCCATCGCTCAGACGGCGGTACCTCCTAAGTGGCATTTGGAAAATTACCTCATACATTTTATTTGCGGGCGTGCTTTGTTCACAGAGTGGTAATTGACAGCGGTGTAATGAAATTGCAAAAAGTGGAATCGCTGAATGTGTTTTTAAAGTCAATAACACAAAATGTAATGCCCCGCTGAGCAAGAGTTTGGGAATACAATTATGATCAATTTGAGTGCTGAGGGCAGCCATTTTGAATCAGCCTCATACAGAGACAATGGGTGTGTCTCACTCGGCGAGCTCATAAAAGAACTTCATCTGTATTTGTGCTTATGGGGCGATTGAGCGGAGACAAAAGAGACGCATGCTGAGTAACAGCCTAACCTCTCTGCAGTTTTAAAACCACTGATGCTGCTGGATGGAACAACACAAACTCCCCTTCCTCCTGACAGTATCCAGCAGCTGCGCACTCCTTTGAATTGAGGTTTATTAAAAAAAAAGATGGACGGAGCTTCCCGGCCCGAAAAGTGAAGCCAATGTTGAAGTGTCTTAAACCTGCATTCTTTAAAAAGACCAGCAGGGGGCGAATCTACTGACGACAAAAGGAAGTCCGGTCGATGAGAAAATGAGCGTATGTTTTCTTCAATCCAGCCTGATGTTCACTCAGTAAATTATGGTCCCATTTAAAGTTGTAATGATAACAGAATCCTAAACTTCGATACAATACTAGTGAAAAAAATTATACTCAATACTTCTGTCGATACCACGGCAAAAAGAAAAAAAGTCACAAAATAGGATCATTTGTGTTTTTTTTATCTGCTGGTACAGAAAATAAAATCACTGAATGGATACTAACAGCTGATTGTCTTCCCCGTCGTTTCATCTGTGCAGCCTTTGGTTGAAAATCAGATTGTAGATCTGTTTTGTTTTTTACATTTACAGAATGTGGATATTGTATCGTTTTGAACACATGCTATTAAAAAAATATCACGGCATCGATACTTTTGACAACCTCAGTTAGGCCTGTCACAATAACTACTTTTGTTGGACGATATATTGTCCCAGAAATACTTGTGATAAATGATATTATTGTAATTTTAAAACCATTTTATGCCACTGATATGAGAATATAATAGCATACTAATGCAAGTACACCCTTTCAAAGAACACTGAACTTTTAATTCTTAAGAATATTCAGATGTTGGAATTTGAGCATAGCTGGTCGGGAAAACCCTGTGGTTTATTCTGGCATCATGTTAAAATGTTGGTGACATTTTTTTTATGTTAACAAACACACAAACACAACGGCAATACGATATATGGACACGACCTCAATCATGTTTGCTGACCTCGATAAGTCGTAATGAATGCGACAGGCCTACGGGTGAAAAAAGCAGCTGATGGTGGGATATAAACAATAACAACGCTGCATGTAAACTCTCCATGGCAGATAATATGGACGATAATGTGCCACCGCTCCTCCTGACGTCTCTGTCCGTCCGCACCATCTGAAAACCGAAGATGGTCGCGTCCAGTAAAATGTCCGTGCAGCCATGTCTCTGTGAAGCACGTTTACAGTTAAAACTTTAATCAACTCCAGGTATTTAAATCAGCATAATTATAATAATTAACTTGCACTAAATGACATGCTTCTCCTTTAGTACCACCCAGGGTTTGTTTTTTTTATTTACATGTATGGTAAATATATTCTGTAAGTAGGAGAGTTATACGCACACATCCTGTAGGTGCAAAGCTATTAGAAAAGTGTCAATGAAAAAGGGGTAACGCCTGCACACATATGTATTCATAAATATATTCTGTGCCATAATCCCTGTGAGTTAACATAGAAATTGCAATAGATCAGATGCTGACAACGAGACAAAACTCTGATTTTACTCCAAAATCACTGACCTTTCAGCAGACAGATTGCAATGCAAATCAGTGTAATGCATGCAACTAGGGAACCACAGAAAAGCATGCCAGCCCGAGCATTATCCTAAAATGTTGTGAAACAAAGAAAGCACAGCAGCAGAACCCAGGGTCACCTTAAACATACTAAAGACAATATGTTTGAATCCACTTGTGCTCAGCAGGATTTATATTGAGTTTCCATGGCGTCACATTTGCAGGTTAGAAAGAAAATATTGAAAGCAAAGTCTGACTTCAGTCTTTAGAAAATTAGAAGTCTGTTTGAAAGGTGGAAAGGACTCAACTTTTCCCTCTGTAGGAAAACATAAAATATAAAAATAATGGCCGTTCCAGAGGTGTTTTATGTGCTTAGTATTACCAGCCACAATGCCTGCAAATTTCTATAAGAAAGTGAACAAACAACCCACACATAATTGGATATTTAACAGCACTGCAAAGACCAAGGAGTGTTTAATCTGCCCAATTTCAATTAGGCATTCACTCTGAATAAAATCAATACTTTGCAGCACCTTGTGCCGCGCAGCTTAAAGACGCCTTATTTGTCAAAGAGAGAAGACGTGGCTCATCGTGCTCGTCT
>JAOVVB010233714.1:0-10096 GCA_028570985.1 Heterobranchus longifilis
GTGTGTGTGTGTGTGTGTGTGTGTCTGTGTGTGTGTGTGTGTGTGTGTGTGTGTGTGTGTGTGTGTGTGTGTGTGTGAGTGACTGGTGCAGCGGGGAAGGAACAGATAAAGAATAGGAGGTTTTTGACGTGTGGAGCGTCTCTTCATCATCAGTCAGTGTGAGGAGTGAGCCCAGCGCTGGGTTTTGGCATCTTGTCAGCAGGTTAGAGGGCTCAGCAGGACGGAGGGCTGGTGAGAGGTGCTGTGTCACCTTGGCAGCGGGGTTCATTGTTGTTTGTGCAGCTGACTCAACGAGCACTTGTTCCTCCTCTTTGTACTCAGCTCTGCTCCTCGTCCTTTAGAGCTACCGGCTGCCTCTCGTCCAAACTTCTCCCTGTAGTCTGCAGTGTAACCTACATGTTATGTAATACCACAGAACTGCAGCAATCTTCATCTAATCAGTGTTGTGGAAGTTCACAAGAGCTAGCTCAGTTCATGCAGATTAAAATTAACTAGTTCACGTTCATAGTTCATCATTTCTCATTTTTATTGTTTGCAGTCCTAAAAAAAATTAACTAGTTCACGTTTATTTCTTCCTTTTTTTAAAAAAGATAAACCACTAACGATACTGGTCGGATGCTATTGTTTTAAATTTGTTGCCGAAGTGGCCGATGTTTGGTGCGGTCCGGACTTGTTTGAATATTTTGTTTTGACTCGCTTCATATGCACGAGTTACTCGCGTCATTCACCGCTGAAGTTCAGATTTTTCAACTCTAGCGAATGAGCGAATGACGTGTAATTCACTGCGACACTCACGTTCCCATTCATTAGTTGCAAACTAATACGTTCAGTTCAACATTCATCAAAAGCACATTCAATGACTGCGCTCTTTTTAGCGTGTTCTAGGGATGCCATGGTGAGGAAAATGTCCCACTGGTTAAAAACCTGTGACAACACCGGTATTACCAGATACACCGTAAACGCACCTCGGATGTGTGTGCTCCGGTGGAGTTTTTGCTGCACCGCCCAATTCAGGTTCAGACGCGAGGCAGAAGTGCCCCTCGACACTGCCCGCTTCCCAAAATGTGAAATGTAACTATTAAACTGATGTAATTAACATTAATTTTATTAAATAACACTGCTGTAGAATCATCATTGAGCACAGGAGACAAACAGCGGCTGTGATTACAGACTGCTGCAGTCTGACAGCCGACCCTTTGACGTAAAAACACCAATTTCAAAGCATGGATTCAACAAAATGTAATATATTGAACAAGTTGTGATAACTTAATAATCATTTAATACAGACTACAGTACTGTTAGAAGCATACATTAGTCATTTTTAGGGCCATACTTCCACTGTACTGCCCTTGACCATCGATTTAGTCTTTAATGAGCAATTTACTCCACAAGATGCCGTCCTGTTCACCATATGAGAGGCGATTCTTGATCCTTTTTGTGCCCTTCTGCAGTTTGTTCTCATTTGTCCAGCAACAAGCTGCCCCCCCGCCCCGCTGTTTGCAGAATGATTGGAAGAGTGCAGTCAGGTCTGTGCTGCAGCCGCTGTTCACAAAATGGCCCTTAAATGCCACTTTGTATTATCTGGGATGAATGCTGCCCTACAATGGCAAGACACAGCTACAGTATATGCTGTAAAGGTCATAAAAAGTACTTTGGATTTCATATTGGGATAACTAACCTGGTTTGACCCGACAGTACCTCTAATAAACTAGCATGCCATCATATGATTTTGGGGTGTTTCTTGACACAGAAATATATTTTTTATGATTTTTAGGCTTCTGGTTTATTGAAGTTGGGTCTTATCTTCGTAGGTTTGGACATTGGTTCTTTTAGTTAAATAATCCTGAGATCTCGGATCACGATGACAAGTCCGCTAAAGCAAGAAATATGAGCAGTCAGACTGTAAACGAGACAACAGTTTATCTAAACCAGGAGTTCGCAACCAGGGTCCAGGGCCCTTGAGGGAGTTCCAGGGGGTCCCCAGAAAAATGGGGAATAGTTATTTTCACTATTAAGAAGTGAGCCCAAAGTGAGTCATAAGAGTGACTATTCTGATCATAGGTTTCACTCCTCCACAGTTATCTCCTCAACTGTTGACAGCTACAGACTTCTGGTCTTAATCGTAGTTCATAATTCATAACCCAAATCTTTTCAGCGAAGCAAAATCGTATCAAATGGCGGTCCACGATCTAATGTGTAAGTTTACACCAAGCTTTTCTCTTTGTTTGAAACCTGTATCATCATGTGACTGCCGTTCTTTCTTGATCCGACTTGTTTTTATCAGTGGTGCTGGTCCTGTGTCCAGGCTTCAGGCTGTCACAGGAGAGCCTTTTTACCAGAAGCTATCAAACCACTTACTTGTCTTCAGATGAATGTATAGTATGTCCTCTGTGGCCAACATATTAATGCTAATAAAGTATACCCATTATAGATAATGGATGGATGGATGAAGTATAGCCTTCCCAAATGATCAAAGTCCAATCTAGTGGAGTAGATTTCATTAAACTCAACAGCCTTACATGCATTTTTTATATTTATTTTTCAACAGCGAGCCATTTTCTTGACATATTACATCACTTTCTCCTTGCAGCGCTCTCATTAGGGTTGAGTCTTCTTCGTATCCCTTGGATAAAAAATGCAGGTGTTTGGCTCTTAGTGCTGTGCATGCCAAAGGCCTTTTGCTCTGAAAAGTCATTGTTAGAGTTTAGCCTGTGCAATCAGTGAGCATTTCGAGCCATTAATCACATTGGAGCTTTGCAAGACTCTTTCCATTGCCGCTTGTCAACCTCTTTGTGATAAAACGCCCCAAAAATGAGGCATAATCAATTTAACATTTCCTCAGTGTGTCTCTGATTCTGTATCATGGAGGTCTCCCAATGTGAACATTTCTTATCTGGCTTCCTCAGCTAAAGAAATGCCAACGAGATAAATGCTGCGATCATGTAATTTCAATTCCCCCCTAATTCCTCTCGGTTTGCAATCAATTTCATAGTGTGACTAAGAACAGACTAATGGTTTGAACATCTCTGCCTCCCACCCATCGAGTGCAGAGGGAAGATGAGCCGCGGGTGAGCACAAAGACAGAGCTCCAGTATCTTTCTGCTGATCTCTGCTGCTGTCGATTGCCAGAGAAGTGGGAGGAGAGATGTAGAAAGCACATTCCTGAAAGATGAGAAATATTCAAATGCACTGTCACCTCTGCCAGCCTCAGACATGCGTCATCAAACCCCCAGTCATAGTGAGAACAGAGGGCATACGTGCACATGGACATGATGACTGTGTGAAAACATATAGCTGAACGAGATCATTTTAAAATGGCAGTTGTTCCATTTATTCTAATTCTCTTCCCATTTGTATTGCTTCTCAGAGCTGCGGGATGCAGGAGTCTGTGGAAGACCCAAACTGCCTTGGAAATGCTTATAAAGCAGCACATTAATTGAAATTTTACTGGACAAAAGAAGCATTCAAAGCAATAAAAGCCTTTAAAAAAATGAATTTGTCCATAAATACAAAGATACAATGAAAAAAAAAAAGCTTTACAGATAACTCAATGAAGATTCAGTGGAAACACAAATTGAATTTGAAAATACAATTCAAAAGAGAGATTAAAAGTGGGTTTCCTTTTCTTAATTAGCCTTTGTCGTCATGGTTACAAACTTGGCTCAGGATATGGAGCGATTGTGGTCATGCTTTTAAAAAACAACGTTTGCTGTCAGTATGAAACGGGAAACAAACAGCAACCTGCCGTGTTAAAATCTTTAACCGTTAATCTTTTATCCCGTCCGTACACCCCCGACCTCCTCCCTGCGCAGACTTCGTAGCTCTATAACAATGTTACACGACTTCCTCCTTTTGCTCAGGTCATAATTGCTATACGGCCACTAGAGGGCTTTGTTATTAAACCTACACAGGTGTCATTTCATTTGAGGTTGTCTTCCTCTGGAGGACAGTCTCCATTTACCGATTGGTTCCCCATTGACTTTCTCATTTGCTGGTTCCCTGTTTACGTTGTAATTTTCTGGCCCTTTTATCATTACGTGACCATCTAGGACCTTGCTGTGGCAAAACCTTGCTAATCTAGCAAGGGTGTAACAAAGTCTCTGATTGGCTATTACCTGAGCTTGTTGGTCATGTGGCACCTTTGTAAGTTTTGAGATTGACATATTTGAGAAAGGTCTTCATGTTGAAGGACCAGGCTGCACTGACAGTATGTACAGTATGTCGAGTATGTTTTCCTAGGATGGCAAAGGTATGACCCGCCTTATTCTGCCTTTGACCGGCCTTAGCCCCTGATCAGACAGAACATGTTTTAGCAGCCTGAGGTGGCTTTTTGTAATTGTTTTCAATGAGAGTGAAGCATTTTGCTCGCAGTCTTTTGGGTTGCTGAGCGCCACGTGGTTTTTCCACAGGAGCGCCCACAAGAGGTTTGAAAAAACCTCAACTCGAGGTTGAGGCGGGCCTTCTGTGGTCACAATGACAACAAGTGGGAGGTACAGTTCATGTTTTGTGTTAAGCTAACGTTAGCTCACTATCAGTGTCACCCCAGGCAAGCTGCAGACATATCTGAACAAATTGTAGCCTCAACTTTGTAACAGGATACAGCTGTGTGACATCTTAGTGTGCTTAGTGTCCGATCTCGTCGGACCTCTGCTGCTCCGGTCTGCGGAGATCTCCGTGCATTATTACATTATATTCACACACTGCCCACAAATCAGCAAAGTAACGTTAATATCCCCAAGGTCCTCTTTACTCTGTGTTGTTGGAGGGATGCAGACGGAAGTGGAAATATCTCTCAGCAACGCAAAGGCAGCGAGCAAAAAGCTTCACTCTCATTGAAAAACAATTACAGAAAGCAGCCCCATGCAGGCTGCTAAAAAGGCTACTGATTGGAGCCTTACTCTGCCTCTGATTGGCTACTGCTCGTTGCCTGCGTTGATTTGGTTGGGTAGGTTTAGACATGAGGAGTGGGATTGGTAGGCTAATGTCACTGCAGACTACTGTACTCATTGTATGTGCAGATCATTAAGCACTGAATGTAAGCATAATGCAGAGACATGATCACCTGTAACAATAGTATAAGTAGTAATGCTCCCATGTGTAAAGCTATTCATTCAAGAGCATATATGACTGAGTGTTAGCTCATGCTTTTGCAGCCACTTTCTGCACACACACACCAGGCTACGCATACATCCTCACACTGCTGCACCACTGACTGTCAGTAACTTCTGTTGTGCATAGAAAGTGTATTAATCAGTCCACCAGCAGTGTAATTATCCACTGCCGTCGACAGCGTTAACCCTATTAACTGCTGACTCTTTTTCCAAGTTTTCAACCAAATTAAATGACATTTTTGACAGATAGATGGAGGATGAGTACAACACATTGTTTCACGGTTAAACTATGATTATAATATATGATTACAGTCATATAGTGCCCACAGTATAAACAGGGTAGAGCTACATCCCGATACAAAGTGTACAACATTATATATTGATTCCATTATAACATAAAGTGGATACAAACACATGCCAGTCTCCACAACAACAACAAGATGCCAACCTCTGAGGAATTGTTTTTTTGTGACTCTGTGTTTTTGCAAGTAATGAGTGTGTGAGTGTGTGTATTTTTGCTGCCTGTGTGTGTGTGTGTGTGTGTGTGTGTGTGTGTGTGTGTGTGTGTGTGTGTGTGTGTGTGTGTGTGTGTGTGTGTATATTCACACCAACACACAGTCTACAAGTGTTTTTGTCTGGAGAGGGAATACACCTCCCTCTGCCTTTGTAATTGTTGTGCTGTGCAGCTTTATTTATCTGCCAAAAATAGAGCTAAACTCAGCTATTCAACTATTTAGAGAATTCATAAATCTTTCTGTGATTGCAAAGTTAACATGTTTTTTTTTAAAACATAATAGATTAGAAAAGGAGACAAACACTTAATTTCACATAAAGATAGATTAGTCGCCTTGTTAGCCAGTCAATATTGATTAATGACAAAAGTCATCAAGATGAACAAGGGCTGTGTTAGTGTTGGTTTCCCCCCTCATTATTTTGGAGATACTTTACAATCTCATGAGCCGGCCTGCTTTGGTACTCTGAGGCTCTGCCATTAATGATTTCTAAACAAGCAGCCAATTAAGATTCACACTGAATAAATGGGGGAGATTTCTCATTTCTCTGTGCCTGCACTTTTCCACCCAACCACGACTAATGAATTGCAGCCTGCACTAGAATGTGGGAGATAAACGGCAAAGTTGCAGCTGTCACTAATGTGATGGTTATCTATTGTGGCCAGGAAGAAGAAACTCACCATGCTGCATTTAAAGTGTGCATGGGAGAATCTAGTCCCAGGCCTTAGCAGGGTAAAGCCTATATACCAGGGGTGGCCAATAATGTGGCACAATTCTGCAGTTAGGTTTGGATTCCAAACAAAGACTCCCCTGTGTTGTACTGTACTGTACTGTACTGCACTACTGTAGTGTACTGTACTACTGTACTGTAGTGTACTGCACTGGACTGCACTGTACTGTACTGTACTGTAGTGTACTGGACTGTATTGTACTGGACTATACTGTACAGTACTGTACTGATCTGCACTGGACTGGACTGTAGAGGAGACTTCATTAAGGTTTAAGGTTTAATTTATTTGCTCAATGAAACAACAAGAGTACAAAACAACCGAATAAAACAGATTGTGCAGGTGAGATAAAAACCGTAAAGGTATCTCACCCAAAAAAAAACAACACACCTCAGACAGAAAGCCAGACGCTGCTCTGGGTCAATAGTGTCCCGGTAGTTGGCCCCCAGGAAGTGCGTCGACCGCTGAAGCCAATTTGACATAGTGGCAAAACAGTGGCCGTCACGTGATGCCATGGGGGTCAAAAATACTTTTTCCTATAGACATGGCGAAAGAGACATCTATAAGTCCGTGGATCTTTTTTTTTCAGCGTCACAACCCCCACGAAATGACTTGTTTCACTATCAGGATTTGACCCATTTGGTTTAATAACATTTCGAAAGTCTAGAAGAGCCGTAATATTGAATTATCTAATAACCATTCAAGTTAGCCGGAGCGCTAAACCGGGTGTACCCGGCTCCGTGAGCAGAAGTCTCTCTGGGCAGCATAACAAGGAAGCAGAGTGGAAGCAGCACCGTTCATCCGGGGATTTTTTCGAGGCAGCAGTTGAGCTTTTTTGACTTCATGCACCACTGAGCAACTTTCATAGGAATTAGCGGAGCTCCGCCTCGATCGCTGTATCCAGGTTTTATTATACATCCATCCTGTCGCTAATTCACATCGCTGCCGCCATGAATCATTTTGATAAGAAATATTTGTCTGCGAATATTTCACATTTTCATGTCATTTATTCGTCACGTTCCTGGTGTGTAAAGGCCTTAAGAGACTCAACAAATAGTTTTGAGACCAGTTAAAAACAATTAACAGTACTTTCACTTGAGTAAAATGTGTTACTACTCTATCCACCCCCTACTGTCACAGTCTGTAATAAGGTAGCTCCAACATGACAATCAGCCAACGAGCTTTGACACTGGGACAGGATCACCGCAGGTCACCGAGGTGCTGCTGAGACAGTGTGCCTTGCTCACAGAGTGACAGGCAGGGAAATGGATCTGCGAATGGGTTGTCAGTCAGGTTGTTTCCACAGTCCTGCAGCCCCAAAGTCGAGCTTCACCACGCCTGTCTTCATCTCCCGATAAAATCACGCTTGGCACTTGCTCAGTCCAATTACCATCCACTGCTAGTAGCTGGTAGTGCTACACTGCTGTGTGTCCCCCTCGCTTATCGCTCGGCAACCTTTCCTCACCTGTAGTCTGCAGCTACATGGTCCTGTCTACCAATCGCTGCTCATTATGCAAATAGTCAAACCTCACGAGTCATTGCTTCCCCAGCAGGGTGGAAATAAGTTTGAGCCCCTGGTCTTTTATTATACGGACACCTGCCAAGCTGGCTTCGATTTAATTAGGGAAGATATCTAATGCTGAGCTGACTGGCATGATACGGGCCTTATATACACAAAGGGCCTTATATCTGATGAAGGGACCGCATGCAGAGCAGGCCAAAGAAAGTCATTACAGAAGAGACAGTCAGTGATAGGAAGGAACTCAACTCTTGTTTAGGAGGTTGTAAAGGATATTAAAAGAGTGTATTTCTCTCTTTATTTAACCGTTATTCAACTGCAATGCACGGATATCTTACGAAAATATATGCACAGCAGTTTGTATACGAAATATGACCACCATTGTATTTAACAGCTGTTTTCTGCCCAATACATGACGGTCGCGGTTTTAAACACATCATTAACATTGTGATTAACATTATAAAACAAAACTACTTAGTTAGGTTTAGGCAACAAAAAACAACTTGGCATGGTTATTACAAAATTAAACCACTGGGGATTGCATTAAAATCCCTATACTTCTGTGGTATAAATAAAGCTGTCACACAAAAACACAACAACACGCTGTGATGTAGGGCATGACTTTAATGACTTCAAACGTTGACTTTAATTCTCAAGCGGGATGTGAACACCGGTCCTGTGTGTGATTAAGCCGTCCACCTCCCCTCCCGCCCGTCCTGAATGCACCTTGACGTCATTTAAACCACAACGCCTCACTTCCTTGTTTTAACCACGGCCACTGAAGGGCGCCAGCGAACTACAGCGCATTACTTTTTGTAGTAATTACTAACAAACTGAAGGAGACCAGCCTGTCAACTGAGAATCTCATAATGGCTCTAAATCTTCCTTTTTATCATGACAATAAGTATATGCTGTGTCATGAAATTACCTCGATTTGTTGCCCTTGCATTGTTTTTCTTTTGCCAAGATATGAATTACCTCCAAGCTTGGTATAGATTCCATTTTTCCTCATAACAAGGCCGTGTTAGCAGTTTTCTGCAGAGCACAGTGGGACAGAAATAGTGGAGGAAACCAGTATACGGTCTGATTGAACGGAGAACAGGTAGAAATGCAGCTTGTGTAAAAGCAATCAACTTGTCCTCAGACAGAGATGAATAACTTTTAGAGTAGAAGAAAAAGTCCATGAGAAAAAAAATGCAATGTTGATATTTTCTTTTACTTTTCTGTTGTTGTTCAACTGCTTTTGTATTCTGAGGATACAGTCTTCCACTGTTGTAGACTGAACTGCCTTGCTCAAGGGCACCTCACCTGCAGTTGTTAGCTATCCCCCTTTTTGAGGGGGGTGGGAGTGGGGGGGCAGGGGGTGTTTAAGGGGAGATAGCAGGTCAACAGTAGATGGCACATATAAGTGGTGTACATCATCTGAAAGCTGAGAACCTGAAGATTAATTTGAGATGCAGCTCAGCACTGTGTCAAAGTTTTCTAGTCTTGTTTAGGCACCTATTAGATTTTGAATGTTTAGAGTGTGTAAGTGCTTAGAACATTATAATCAAAGTATATAATGACCATGCAAATGTTCTATTGTGCCTCTTAATTTGTTGCAGCAATCTTAGGGTTGAGACCATTTGTTACACAGATTTGCCCATTTGTACAATTTACCTATTTTTGACCACTCGAGAATTGATAAAAATTGTTAAAAATACCTCCAAAATACCACATTAAGACACCAAGACCTGGAGGAACATCATAAAAAAAATTAAAGCTGTGATTTGGTATCAAAAACTTTTGATATTTAGAAATTCCTGTAAGAATTGCATTTTTCAGTGATTGGATGGCGAGCACTTCTATTGTGGAAATTGTTCAGAAACTCCCTTATTGTGAATATACCTATAAAAACCATACATCCTCTCAAAGTTTCATGAGGCTGTGATTAACCTAGAGGTCACAACAGTTCATTTTATACAGTGAGGTCAAGTTTCAAAAAATGGTCTCACTACAATGAGATGGTTACTATGGGGACTAACACAATCACACATGAATACAATTGGGCTCATTGAATCCATAAGAGTCTCATCTTTCTAGTGTTACCCAATTTATGTAATTCAAGACTGTGTATGGACCCCAGCATGCAGAAATATTAAAATACACCATTTTAGAATAGGTGAGAATAACCCATTTGTACTGCATGAGAAAAACTGCAGGTTTTTTGCCCCAAACTGCCTGAGA
>JAOVVB010233715.1:0-10095 GCA_028570985.1 Heterobranchus longifilis
GGAAACACTGACCAATCAGAGCAGACTGGGCTTTTTCAGGAGGCGGGGCTTAAAGAGACAGGCGCTAAAACAGAGCAGGTCAGACAGGGTGAATGCAGGTAAATTCAGACAGACAGTATGAGAAAAAGAATGTGTTTTTTTTACATTAAAGCATGTAAGTATGAACCTGAATATGAGCAGATTACGGGATCTTTAAATACAGAACACAAGGAGGTAAAAAATGAAATAATTAGTTATCGGAGTATGACCAGACTTTGGGGATTATTTAAAGTAACAGCAGCTGTTGAGCAGCTCCAAGCTGTATCAAAGTTAGAGACACTATTCTCTCTCTGTCCCCGCGTTACCTTCTGTACAGTGTGATTCGAGGACAGGACCCCTCCCAATGTTTCTGCTCCTGTGATGCTAAGCCAGATGAGCCAGCGTCCAACCACAGAGGGTGAGCCGAGGATAAGATGCCCTAGTTGCTAGGAGTGATTGACTGTGTCTGTCTCCTCTGGGAGAGCGTACGTGTGTGAAGTGAGGACAATGCACAGCTCTCTGGTTCCCAGAGCTTTATGACACGCTGCGTATTGCCCCTGGAGGTGCAGCAGCGCACAGTCCTCCAGTGATCTGGCGACTGGGTGGCACATCTGTAGCCTCCGTGTTAGCAGCATCATATCCCCCCCCCCCGATACTACGTGTACGTGGGTGGCTGCCGAGTCACGGAGTCATGGGAATGTTTGGTGACGGTATTGTCACAAGACAATAGACCTCATGCAGGAAGCTGTATACAGTACAAACTAATTTCCTCTTATTTCTTTTCATATCCACGATCTTTTCTTATTTTGTTGGTATCCATTGCTTTCTGGGATTCACTTTTCTTACCTTTGCTCTTCTCTTGTGAGAGAACTTTTTACGATTTGGTCGAGAGGACTCAAGATAAGATCTTGTTTGTCCGACGCAAATACGTTTTAAATTTGAGGAACATAAAAAACCCAAGCTACAAACATGCAATAATGTAAAATATAATCATGTAAATTTGATGATATAATATTCATGCGTTTTTTTATTATTGTAAACCACAGATATGTTACATTTGTATGTTTCATATATAGCGGATATGTTGAAACTTTACGTTTCTTTTACATTTCAATTTAATTTCATGTCAAAAGTTCTGGCACAAAATACCTGTTTTTGTCACCAGAACCACAGCTGGAAGTATCATGAAGTCTTCTTAAAAAAACACCAGTTTTAGTTGCTAGAACCACAGTTAGAAATGTCCCAAACTTAAAAAAAATACCTGTTTCTGTTGGTCTGGAACAGCGGTCTGCTGGCAGGCAGCCTCCACCTCCTCCACCTCCTCCTCCCGACGACAAACTCATCTCATGTGATCTGAACGACGTCACTTCAGAAGAAATGTTGATATGATGCGTAAATGTACAAATTTCCATGCAAAACAAACGTACAATGCCGACATTATATTCTTGCCGACTGGGCTGTCCTGTCACTCCAGTACTGACGCTCTGGAAAATCTCCTGTTTACTTTGTTTATGTTTATTTAACAGCACGTCACTTTCTCTCCTGCTACGTTCTTCTTACAGCCTTCTTTTTGTAGCATCTCTCCAGTTCTTGAGTATTTGCACACAACACCTGTCCTTAGTATTTAGGGGGTGTTACCTTTGCTAAAAAAAACAATTATAATCAAATGGGATTCACCACTCAGCACACCTGGTTAAGAGCAGATTGGTGCATTTGGAATTGATTTTTTCTTTAAACAGAAAGTTAAGAGAAAATATAAGAGGAATTTAAGGGAATGTTGCTGCATGAGGCCCAATGTTCACTTCAAGGTTGCTGCATAAAAATGAAATAATTGGTAAAAAAAAAGAAAAGAAATTGGTATGTTGTGTAACAGAGATTACTCTCAGGGCAGATTCACCCTCCCTGAACTTTGGTCGGCTGTAACCAGTGTTCACAAGTTTCTATTAAAATGTAATGAAGTCCTGCCAATGACCTTTTTCCTGCACAGCCCCGTACAATATTTAGCGAATCATCGCGGCCTCTGAAATACGGATGAAACGCTGTAAACATAAATAATGTAAACGGTGCTTTTCCCCATCACAAATTAGATTTGGCTATGTAACAATTTCTGGAATTGTGCATGCTGTGGTTTGTTTAATTTGAGGCTGTGTACAGTGGTAGTACAACTTCACTCACAGCGTAAACCACGGCAAGGTAATTCAAAGTGCTTTACATCAGCATGAAAACAAGATATAAAAGAAACACGGGGTGATATAAAAAAAAAAAAAAAGGGATGTGCAAATAGGATTTTAACGGTGTAAAATAAAATAGAAGATAAAAAATAAGCCCAGTCAAATAAAACAGAATAATCAGGAGAGTAAAAAAAAATGACAGCGCAGTTACAATGCAATGCATGATAGAAATGAATATTCCCAAGTGTAATTGAATAAAAGGCAGTGGCAAACAGAAAAGTTTCAGCCTTTTCGACCGCCTCTCACCATGAGTTGGCAGTTGGCTTCAGGCTGTTGAATTATAGACGATTTTGTGTGTACGCCTCCCTAACACCCAAACCACAATGCTTTTACTTTCCACCAGGCTATATCTTAATATTAACCTCCGGCCTGTTTCTCGTTGTCTCTTTAATCCGTTTGCAGCGAGAAAGGGAACATTCTGTCATGTTTTGTGCTGCGAGCACTACATTTGATTTGCATTTTAAGACACTGTGATCTTTTAACAGCATTTGTGGGGAACAGGCTGACCTTTTTTCTTTTTTTTTTTTTTTTACGAGGCTTATCCAGTTGCAATCTCAAGTCCAAACTGAATTGTCCCCCCCCCCCCCCCCCCCCCCGCAGAGGTCGCGACCCCTCTCCTGTTCACTTAAGTCAGTGATTTTGTGACACAAGCCTTTAATCCAGACAAAACGGAGAGCTGTTGTTTTTTTTGTAGCCAGCGCCTCTCCAGGCATCTGTTCACTGCCATTAACATTCACCCGAGCAAAGTCACATTCAGACGCTAATCAATCGATCAATATTTGCTCCTCTGTTGCATTTACTGCAAAGTGAGTCTAACAATTTATAATGCCGCTGACTGCTGTGTTTGCTAATATGCACAGTTTGTCCTCAAAGGTCCGACGGTGACGCAGAATCGAGTGATGTCTCTTTGTCGCTTTTTCCTCGATGGTCGTTTCAGGTTGCGGAACAGGTTCTTCTGTTCCAGTCGGAGATTATTTGAGCTATGTGTGGCCCCCGAGGGGAGAGCAGAGCACACCGTCCTCACCTGTTTGCTTTGTGTTGACCATCTGTTAGAAGGACACACTTTACAATACTTGCTTGTGATAGCAGGATTAGTTTTGTGAATCTGTTGTTTACCGTCATAAAGTGAAAGGCTGAGTCAGAGATCCGCAGGGGCCGACGTGATGGGGAAGCGTGTAAATAGCACGACACTTTTAGCCGCATTTTGCGTGTCATGTGATGCATTTTAAGTTATTTTACACCCTGTTCTCATTCCCAACTTCAGGACCCCCTGATGTCACTTTTACACGTTAAACTAGAACTGTGATGCTTCGCTGTGGTCCCAGTTTTAAACACGTGGTTAACGTTGTGAATTCAATCCAAACTTATGTTTACGCAACAAAACTAGGTGGTTACGTATCGGAAAAACATCGTGATTTGGATTAAAATAAAGACGTTTGTTACGTAAATTAACTTACTAAGTTAAGTTATCTAATCAACATGAACACTGGTCTCCTGGGTGAAAGTCCTGGTTTTGGTGGATCTGCCCTTAACAGGCTTTTTTTTTGTCTTTATACTACGTCTCCTCACATCCAGAGCAGTGGGATATTTACAATTGGTGTGAATTCATGATGTAAAATGACATGTAAAAGATACATTTTTTTTAAAACTGTTGTGACACAGCAAGAAATGACTTAACAAACTGCTGTGTTATTCTGCCATTTCATGAGACCAGGCTGCAGGGACATACATGGGGGATAAAAGAGAAGAAAAATCTATAGTATGTTATTTATTAGGGCTGCCGCCTCTTAGCAGATAGTTGAAGATTTGTTGAGTCAATTAGTCGTTTTTTTTACGGAAGCCCTAAAGGGCCATGAATCCAAACATTTTTTTAACTCTGTTTTCTCAAGATCACAAGTTAATTATCTTGTTATCTCGAGAAAACAAAGTTTCGTTTTCTCTTATTACTTCTAATATTTATCAGATATCAGGAGTTCTAAAGGTTCTAAAAAACAAAACCTAATTTGCTCGAGATAACGAGTTAATTAACTAATTAACTGCATTAAAAAAAAGAAATTGCATCCATGGCTGTTTAGGGCTTTTTTTTAGCTTTTTTAGACTTTTTTCATGCTGAATGACTTATTTCCAAGAAACTTATGCGCACATCTCTGGTAAACACAAGATTTAAAGTGATGCTTTTGCATGTTTCTTTGTGGAGAAACTCAGTTTTTCACATCTGTCGATTGTTAGTCGACTAACAACTTTGCATGACTGTATATTTTGTAATATTTGTATTAGTTTGTTTATTTGCTAACGTTTGATTCTCCTCCTCGCAGAAACACGACACCAGAAACCTGAAAGTGAGCAGAAGCAACACCAAAAGACCAAAACCTGCCACAAAAGGTATTTAAGCCTCATTCTTCTCTTGCCACAAGAGCCTTTTATTGCAGGCCTCCCACCGATACAGCCACAGCAGCTCTTAGTTTTTCAAAGAGACCTTAATCATTTTAATATGAAAGCTGCTAAGTACCCCCAATAATCACTTTGATGAAATGGAGACATTTTAAACAGTCCGCCACCTCATTTCAGCTTTTCACCCTTGCCTTTCATCATTCTTTTCATCATTCCAGCTCCATTGACTAAAGCTGGATCCTGATACGCCACGTAATTTACAGCCTTTCAGCTGTTCCTGACTCCATCTTGATTCATCTCTGCCTTTGGCTTTGTCTCCCCGTTTCCAATCAAAGTGACCAATCTGGAAGATTTTTAGCTTAATGGTTGTTCTTTGGACAGACCTCGTTAATCGCAACTCAACAAAAATGAATGAATGTTGGATTTGCGTTTGATTCTGCGTTCGGTTAAAAAAAAAAACACCAAACACGCTGCAGTGGGATGCTCGCGCGTCCGCTGGATATGAAGGAGGAAATTGTTCGCTAACACATAAACACTTGATAAACTGATTGTTTTTCAGGGTTGTGTTTGTTGTGTTTTGTCTTTCTGACCTGAATTGCTCAGAAATCACCTAATGTAGCTTTAGGTTTATTCAAAAACGATTTAAGATTTGGCAGTAGCCATCACTCAATCGTTTTTTTTTTTCCGTCCAGTGGACTGTCCCATGAAAAAGAGTCAACAAAGTATAAATTCACCTAGTTTAAAAGTTTCTCTGTGCCAGCTCTTGCAGAATCTAGGACAAGGTTTGTCTTTATCTGCAGACCATAACTGGAGCAAAAGTGGCAGTGACAGAGTTGGAATATAAGCTGAAATACTGTTGCAAAATACCACTGTTTTCCCAACGGTTGGCTAAAGATAGAGGTCAGCACTGTTGTTGTGATTTCCCCACATTTTGACCTGTTGTCAGCTCTTTGTAAGAGTGTCCATTTTTACTTTAAGGCTGGTGGGTCTGTCTGTAATAGTTGAAGCCCAAGTTCAAATAGATTTTGTATAACACCATTTTGTACAAATGTTGTTCAGAGGGGTTTATTGGAGTATTTTGTTGCATAGTCATAAAAGTCAGTGTTGTCTTTGGTATCCCCTTTTCTGCCAAATAAGTTCTGGTTCTGGATCCGGTTTCATTGAGGATTCTTGGTGTTGGTGCAAATCAAGGATGCACAACAGAAGTTAACAGTAGTAGCAAGACGGTTGATCACTCTGATCACCTGCAAACTTTTGTTCGGTTATTACAGTTTTTATCCAAAAAACAAGCATGGACCAACTAATAATGATGTAGAAGATGTAGAAGCATGTTACATGTAAGACTCCATCCTCTCTGTCCAACCTGTAGAATATGACACGCCCACTTTTCTTCCCACAGGAAATCCTGCTATTCAACTTTTCGGGTATTGAACCAATTTATTTTCTGTCGAAATCCTGCGAAGGGTTCAACATGAGGTGCACAAACCAGAACGAAACATGTTCCATGTTGGTGGAAAAGGAGCATGAGATAATTGTTTTGTAGAACAATGAGCAGCTTTCTTTTTGGTTTTTCAAGATAAAAGCAACATACTTTCTAGCTATTAATTAGATATCTTTATGATGGAACTCACATTTGTGTTGTATGCATTTATACGGAAAAACTAAAATTTACAGTTAAAATGTTAAATATAAAGTAGCTTTTATCAAATATCCCATTTGCCAATGCATAGCAAGCAGAGCTTATAGTATCATTATTAGAAAACCCTTTTTATATTTGTGTGTATAGCTGTATAGTTGTTGCAGTCATATAATAACCTTGAAATAAACAAGCAAGTGCAGGAAAAATAGCAAGCAAGAGCCTGTGTGGGTGATATCTCACAGTCTGATATTATCCTTTATTACATACAATAACTTTTCAAATTCACTGATGTAAAGATGTGTCATATTCAGGAATATATAAACACTAAAGCAAATGTAAATGGCTCAACTTGTCAATGGGGGGGAGAAGTGAAAGAAACGAGCTAAAGAGCAAAAAGCCGAGCTCTTGCCCTTTGAGTTATATTTAGAAATCAAAAGGTTTTTGTTCCCAAAATGAATTTATGCATGTGCAGAGACACACTTGCGACCTCTCAAATCCAATCTAACGTAGTGCCACGATGACAGTGATAGAAACGACGTAGTGCAAATGAGTCCTTGTTGACTTATTTATCACCTCTTGTGTGTTACCTTGGTATCTCTCTCTGCCTTTTGGCAGTTGCACTGCCTTGTGGTTTATTTATACCACATCTCATCATTTATTAAAAACTCAGTCAGTGGGGCAGGCGAAAGAGCATTAGGGAGTGAAGTCGACAGGCTGCTCGGGAATCATCCTCCACTCGTGCCAAGTGGGGCTCCTCCTGCCCTCGCGCTGAGCGCTGAGCGCCAAAAGCCCGCGGAGGCAGAAAGACAAAGGGAGGATGGCCGGGGAGTGCCAGTGAGAGTCGGTCTTCTAAGGAAAAATAAAAAATAGCTCCCATCTGATATTAGAGGCATGAAGGGTTTTAGGAATCTGGGGTCTAAGTATATTAATTTGTGGAAGAATGCTTTTTGTTCTCCTTGAGGGGTTAGCAGTCACTGGCATCAGATGAGAAGCGGAGCGCACACGTTTTTGCCAGGCAGACAAATGACTGCATCTGCTCTGGTCAGAATATGAAAATGATAAAACAGCAGAAGTCAGGAAGTGTCTATAAACATCAGTGGACATTTAGTGTGCGCAGAAGTTCCTGTCTTTTGAGGTCAGGCATAAAAAGTGATTGATCTGAAGTATTTGAATTATTTTTATTCCACTTTTCATGACGGCTGCTGTAGTGACCAGTGATTTCCTGTTGAACGAGTTCATAATTGGCTTTTGTGCAATTTAAGAAGCATTCAGATGACTGTTTTTAAAAAAGTAGTGTAGGTCTAGTTTATACTAGGATGCTAATTTAGATGTTTCTTTCTGACCGATAGCCGACCCTCGTTACCTGATCGTAAAGCGACAAGCAGACAACTGAGTCAGTTACTTCCTGCGTCTGCGTCCGGTCGTGCAGCCACGATGTTGTATGCATTGTCATGGACACATGCAGCCGTGTCCCCGAGTCTCCACGGCTAGTTTAGCTGCGCGGTTGTCAGCTGTGTGTCTGCCTGATTTAACCTGCAGTCCTCGTCGGTATAATGGCATTTGATGCATTTTAATCTCTCCAATAAGCGACTCCGATAAAAGACGTGTGATTGCGTGTCGCCCCCATGAGTTGTATTTAAACAGCCACTCTTGTGAAAATCAAGTTTTTAACCTTGTTAACATGTTTATATAGTGGTTTTTATTTACTACAAGATCATGAGTGAAATGAGCATCAGCACCATGGTGGAGCATTTCTGCCTTGAAACTGCAGTGTGTGTCAACAACAGTCTCAAAACTCCAGATTCAGACAGCCAGGTTTTATGACATCATATGTAGGAACCAATCAAATCAGCAGGCAGCGGTGGTGGGCGGGGCTTGATGCCAGATCCAGAATTTCTTAATGAGGGAGAAGAGGAGATGTGCTTCCAGCCCCTTTTCAGAGTTTTTTTTTTTCTTTTTTTTCTTTTTCTTTTTTTGTAGAAAATGTTAAACTAAATATTAGTCATAGCAGAGTATTTTTTTTAACTTTAAAACATGAAGGAGGAGCACTTTAAGAAATAGATCGATAGCCTATTTTTCTTTTGCCATGCAACAAACTTTAAAAACTTTTTTTAACTGTTTAACTGATAGTGTTAATTGGTCAAAATTCTTATTGATGGTTAAATGCTTAATTATTAACCTCCCTAGTTTATAACAAGAGTAAAGACCTGGAGTCATAAAAATCCATTTACTCCTCGTGCATCTAACCATTGTGATAGTTTTGTTTTTATTTGTCCAGATTTTGAGATATCGACCACTGACACTTCTGCAGCCGCCCTAATACAGTGAATGGAATTTCACTTGTGGTGCTGAAAAATCAGTGTATCTTTCCAGAAACACATTTTCATCTGGAATATTTTCTACCAAAGAAGCAGTAGTCATCATTGCTTTAAGCTCCACAGATTCCATTCAGATCCATTGTGTCGGGGGGGTGTCAGTGGTCTCTAAACCTGAGTAAATAAAACCTGAAACTAACTCTACGGCTACATGCCATCAGCTATAGCAGGGGTAAGTGGGGAAAATATGTTTTCTTTTAATTTGGGTGAACTGACCCTTTAATGATCCATGCATTCCTTTCCATGACTCCCCATTGTCCAAAGAGCAGGATAACCAACAAAGCACAATAAAAATTCTTAAAATTTCCCAAACATCAATGAGAAAGGACAGACCCTGTGGTAACCCCTGCGAGGAATGTCACACGAGTGTTAGACACTGTGTGGAGACATGGCGGGAGAACGGGACCACCCAAAGGTGTCAGCCGTCCCTCTGCAGTCCGGAGCAGAAGGGGAGTCCCTGTGCTCGTGTCTATTTAAACACAAGTGCGCCCTGGAATAGTGTGCGTCTGTAACCGTGCCAAGAACGGCCTCATTTTGCAATGCAAACATTTTATCTGTCCGGTTCTAATGGCTTGTTATTCTTGACAAGTCGAGTGTCTATATTTAAAACTTTGATGGGCTCAGAGGTTTGTACTGTTGCCTCACTGCAAGAGGGTCCTGAGTTCTCTGGTGTCCAGTTTACGTAACAGATGAATGTGTTTGAATCAGATACCAAAACGCTGCACAGCAGCTAATAATACTATGAGAGGATTTTAAAAACGTATTTGATTTACCAACGAAGCATCTGTCGGATGACGTTGTAGAATGTTAAAAATGAACTGTTTAACCGACATTAAGAATTTTGACCGATTATTATCGGCGGAGAGCTACGCGAGACGTGTCACTCTGTCAATTGTTGGGTTAAATCAGCCGTCCTGCACACAGAGTATACCAGGCAGACGCACAGCTGACAACCTCGCAGCTTGACGCGGTGGAGACAGGCTGAGACATTTGCTCCGCAGAGTCGCGGACAGCGGCCGCCACGTACCAGACGCACAGGCGGTTCTATTCTGGGAAAGTAGCTGCATGTGTCGGCGCAACAACGCACGCAACATCGTGGCTGCGCGACCGGGAAACGACCGCAGCTCTCTGCGGACGCTCAACGTATATGTCCGAGCCTCCCGGACGGGTGAAGTGGGAAAGTTTTCTGCTTGACGGTTAATGATCGGTTAGCGAGAGTCGGCTATCGGTCATTTAAAAAATAAATACATAAATTAGCATTGCTATGACGTTGCAGTGCGTTGCGGCTAAAGTTGAGCTACTAAGTTCACGTTTTTTGCTGGACGACCCTGCGTTCTTCTTCTGACAAAGCCATCTGCACTGACACTCCAGCTGCATCAACGCAGTCTCACTGAAATTAATGAGGGGGGGGGGGGGGGCCTTTTTTCACACGGTGCTGTTA
>JAOVVB010233716.1:0-10095 GCA_028570985.1 Heterobranchus longifilis
AGCAACGACCGGGACAGCTTAGCAGGGGGAATTGGATAAGCACAATTGGGAGAAAAAGGGGAGAAAAATCCGAAAAAGAAGAATGTAACGTGTCTCATGTTAGAATGTAGCGACAGAACGTCCGTCCGTTATTGACTAAAACAAATCGCAATATATCACCATGCTTACAGTATCGCAATATATTGAATCTTAAGCCCTATATCATGATCATATTGCCAGATTATTGCCAATACACAGCCATAAATACCAGTAATAACAGTGGTCTCAAACGTTTTAGCTCATGCAAGACGGCTGCATATATATATGAGCTGTGAGAAATTCAACCTTCTCACATTGTTTCATTCTAATGATTAAAGAGTTGCAGTATTTCACACAGAAAATGCAACGATTTGAGAAAACAGACCCTGAATTCCACACGAGTTAAGGAAAAATCTGCCATTATGTATACGCTTACATTTATTCCTCAACTTGTCTTCTTCTATTTCCGTCAGTGATTTGCCAAAAAAATACTTTTGGAAAGAACAAAGCCGTAACGGAGCTGCTTTTAAAAGACGTATTTCATATGCTACCACCATCAGATCCATGAGGACCGCCAGCATGGCTGCACGTCACTGATCCACCGAGGCCACTGTCAATGAAATCTTATGCAACATATTTCTCTCTATAAAAAGCTCAAAATGCTCAAAATATGCAAATCTGTGCATGTAGAGACAGAAATCCTTTGCTCGTTTATTCTGAGGGCCTGACCAAAAAACGGATATGAATGGAAGCTGAACATCATTGAAACATTTTAGCTGTTACTCTCTATTAGTGCTGCCCTGCAAATCTCAATGGGTTGCAGCATCTTCTATGTTTGGGCAAATACCCGCAGAAATAAGGGGAAAAAAAAAAAACACTTAAGCAATAAAATGCGTCCAGAGAGGCAAGATAAATCAAAATATCTGTTTTGGAGCTTTATGCGTGCAAGCCGTCAAAGAACATTCATGAATACGTGAACGTTCATGCTTTCACATATCTGTGAATGTATGTGTATAATAAAACATGTGCAGCAGATACATTCAATAAGCCTGCAGCAGGTGCGCATTATTCGCACACAGGCGCAGGGAAAAACCCTCTCTATACATCGCAAACTGAACAGAGAAACTGAAAAAAAAAAAAGACCTGCAGAGAGAGTGAAAGAAGAAAGGAATACAGAATGAGGGGAAGGACAGGAGAAAAAGAGAGAGAGAGAGAGATAGAGAACTCCTGCAGCTATCTTTCTTCTCTGCCATGAAAAGCCCAGAGGAAGATAAGAGATGAATATGGAAGATCTTCCTCCTACTCTCACTATTTTCTCCTGAACGCTTTTCTCTCCTCCTCTTTCATTCTTTTTCTTTCATTGCTGTCTCCCAAACTAATGCTCGGTGCATTCATCCAGTCCTCTTTTTGTCCACTTTTTCCACAGTTTCTCTATTTTAAAACACTTTGTGTCTCCTTCCTCGTGATTCTGTCACTCTCATTTTACTTCCCCGCTCTCCTCTGCCCCTCTATCATTTATCCCCTCTCTCACTTCCATCCTCACCTAACGCCTCCCTCTGCTCTCACCTCGAACCCCTCCCCCCCACACACACACATCCATCCCTCACTTTGGCTTCACCTCTGCTCCCTCGAGACACATTTTCACAGTTTCTTTCAACTGACACCAATCTCTCCATCCCCTCCTCCTCATCACAATCTCTCTCTTTCTGCTGCTCTGTCTGGTTATTTATTGATAGGCTGTATTACTGTTTCTCTCCTGCAGATATGTTGTTCTGTGTGTGTGTGTGTGTGTGCGCGTGAGAGAGAGAGAGAGCGCACGGCTATGCCACTAGAGCTCTGCCCTTCACACAAGATCAATTAGTCTTACACACACACACACACAAAAATTGACAGGAATAATATGTTTGAGAGATGGAAAGAGAAACACACTGCGGAAAAAAAAGGAGGTAAGGATGTGTGAGGGCTGGAGGACTTCATACAGAAGACAATTAAAACTGTTGATGCAATTTACTGTAATCGGACATGTAGACTAAAAGTAAAACTTTGGATTCATTCAGATCTTAGATGAATCTGTTTTCAGTAATCCCCCCCTTTTATTAGGACAAGAGATTTAAGAGATATTTTATGTCTGCTAATTACAAATGCTCTTGTGGTCTCCCTTTCATCTACTCCTGTTCCCATGTATTTTCTTTTTCTTTGTTCTTTTTGGTTTGCTGCACACCACATACTCGACTTTTCCTCTTCTATTTATACATCTGCTCTTCAGCACCACTTTGAATTACTCCTCTTCTACTTGCTTTTCCCCCCCTTTCTTGACATAATCAAATCTACTTTTAATTACAAAATATTTGGATTTGGGCAAACCAAATGATGTTGGCTTGCAAGTACATTGCATCTGGAGATTTAATGACATTAACTGTAGCTGGCTGAAGAATAAAGCTCAATTTAAAGATTGTGTTTTCTAGGGCTGGTGAATTTACAGCTCACAGCAGCTTCTGTAGTCTTGTAGTCTCTGGCTTATCTTTGATACCTCGTGTCGGCAAAACATGTTGCAGCATGTCGTTAGCTTAGTTAGCACGCATTAGCTCGGAGGGCTAACTTGGCTTGTTTATTACGTTATGTGAGCTTCGTTGTCACCACCGAACCTCGTTCAAAAATCTGTCCGTTTAATGAAGCGTTGTTTGATAGTCTACAAATGTGTTTATATGAACATTTTAATAGAAGAGAGAGGAGACAGTGGTCTGTGCATCTGGCTGTTGCCTTTATTTACATAAAGCCATAAAGCCATCTAACAAGCCACGCCGCGCATGCTTAAACTGTAATAAACTGTAATAAAACAGTCAAATCCGACTGATAAAGTCCGACTGATAACATTCTGAGTCGGGTACAGACTTGTGGGCCACACAGAACCTTTCAGAGGGGCGGATCCGGTCCTTGGGCTGCAATTTGCCCAGGTCTGCTCTAGACGGACATTTAGGGATTCAGGAAGCGAGGGAGAGTAATGATATCAAACTACAGATAATCCACACAGGCCGGAGCTCAGCTTCTATGTCTTCGGCTTATCCTACACGCTATACGTGTTTTCGTTTCAACTCTTTTCTCTGTCCGAGCATTTCATTAAAGCTGAAATTACACCCAGCATGAGCAGTAGCCTTCTGGTGCCTAATATGGGCACTGACCTTCAACGGAAGAGGTCACATTTTGATGTACCGAATAAAACATCTGGAATGAGGCATCAAAAAGAGAGCAGATAGAGTTAAGCGACAGGCCTGGCAGGGTAAGCAACACCTTTGCAAACTTTAATGAGTTTATTCTGCTGCTGTGCACAAAATGGTTTTAAGGTGTCATTATGAATTCTCAGGGCGGAATCTGTCTAATACTTTGGTGGGTTTGTGACATGGCTTATAGGGATTGAGTTCATGAGACGTAATCCACGTTCAGACCGGGATGCGTTCGAGTCTTTTTTAACCTTTTCATTGAGTGCTCAGCTTCACATTCATACCTGTGCAAAACATCCGCCGCCGTGTGGATGTTGATGACAGGAACAGCACATTTAAATGATCAATCACCTGAACAAAGAACAGATATTATTTGTCTAAAGCAGTGGTTCCTTCAGGGACCTCTATTCTGATGACCCCCGACTAAATAACATATTTTAAGGATATTTCACATCGTATTCATAACAATAACAGTGCATAACAAGTAATAAACTGAACAATTAACCCAATTAGTGAATGTAATAAATGCAGGAAGTTTGAGTAAAACGAGATGTTTGGATGAATTTTGACCAGATTAACAATAATCCCCAAAATAACAATTTTACTTAATTTTCTTCACAGAAATGAATGAAATACTGAAATATAATGTATGCAGCTATTTTTGCATTCACATTTTTATAGTGTCATACTGTTTACAGGTTATCCTTGCATTTTTTTTTTTTTTTTTTACACCCCTTAAAATCAAGAAGGCCTTGTGACCCCCCCATGAATCTTTGGCAACCCCTAGTAAGGGTCGGGACCCCCAGGTTGGGAACCAGTGGTCTAAAGACTTCATAAGTTATCCATAAAATATAAAGCTGAGACAGTGAAATGAAGGCCATGCAGCTGGGACATAAAACTTGTTTAAAATGATGGATCAGTTCATATGGTTAGTATTCTTCAGAAAATTATTCCAACTATTTGGAATATTTCAATGATGTAACTACAAAGGACCAGAGCTTATGCACACCAAACCGACAGAAGTATTCAGATCCTTTACTCAAGTAAATGTACTAACACCACACTGTAAAAATACTCTGTTACAAGGACAAGTCCTGCATTCAAAATGTTACTTACAGTCAAAGTATGAAAGTACAACCAGGAAAATGTACTTTAACCCCCTGAGGTCGCCCATGTTGTGGGCTGTAGCAGACTGGATTGTGAAGCTAGGTACATATGTTTGGTATCATATAAAACGAGAAGATTTGAGGAATCCGTTGGTACCATGTTGTGCTAGCTTGTCAAATAATGCTCCAAAGTCAGGCTACATTTTGGCGAGGGTAACTAGCATGGCCATTTTCAAAGGCTTTTTGCAACCGCTGGTATCGCCCCCTGCTGGCTGTAGGACAGAATGCAAGTTTTAATTCACTTCCGCATTGGCCTCACTCGTCAGACCTGGAAGCTTTGTCCATTATTTTTTTAACTGTCCATATCCCTATTCCGACTGGATTTGTTTCTCCTGGGGAGGTAGCGTAATTTGGTAATTGCTTTCGCAATCCAGTAATTTAAATCCAGTCCGGATCGCACATGTGGGTGTTTTTCCCCGATCACCCCGGTATTAATTTGCGTATGGAGGACCCCCTTACACCCCGGTTTAGCAGCCCAAAAATACAATCCATCAGAAGATCCAGGTCCCACAAACTGTTACGATGGGCCTTTGCAATGTTAGCTACAGGTAAGCAGTGTAAAGTTGTAAGGTAAAACATAATTACCATAAAAAGCCCCAGCGGTCACTGAACTCCGCACGCCAGACCAGCAGTAAGCCGCCCTGTATAATATCCTCCAGAGCTCCATTTAGTGCACACGCTACGTGGCGGGTGGTTCAGCCGAAGCAACGGTTGCATCCAGGCGCGGACTGGCCGTGGGATGTATGGGACTTTATCGAAGATCCGGTCTCGTCAGGGACCGGTGTTGTGTCTATTTTTGTCGTGCCACAGTGTGCTGAGATAACAGATTACTGTAAGTGGTCTGCAGGTTTTTATCACCCACGTCCCCCTGTAATACAAATCCCGGGCTTATGGGTTTTCCTCATAAATACTTTGCCCTTTTTCTGTGGTATTTCTGACAGAGTAGAAATTCAGCCCCCAGTGGTTTATTCATACACATGTCATTTCAAACTGAACTCTGGGACCTGTATTATTAAACACACCTGCTGTTACCACCAGTAAGCACAGGTGTCACAAAATCAACCAGGAGACACAAATGACCTCAGAATTTCACTAATTTCCTCCAATGGAAAAAATGCAATTAAGTTGTGAAATGTTTACACTGCCTTAAATCTCTCTTTATCGTTTTAATCTAACAATATTTCCTTTAAACGTGTCTGTTGTCCCCTGCAGTGACCAGACATTAACAGTGAAAGCACATTTGGTATAATGATTAAATGGCTATGACTTTCAAGATCAATATGATGATATTGGCTTTCCACTCTCATGCACTTGTACTTGTAAGTGTTTGAAATGTGCCGTCATAAGAATGTTCCCAACCATCTGGCCACATTTAACATCGATATGCTGCAAATACATATACAATGTTTACAGTAGGATACAGCGTTTATAGAATGGCTTTTAATTGGATAGTGAGTTAACCTGAGTTTAGACACTGATCTCACTAATCAGATTTAAGACAGTGACAAGCGATTATTTTCTATAACTTGACTTTTTTGGCAGAACATTGCAGACTGTGCCTGATTAGACTTTGGGTGTTGTAACACAACCTTTTCCCCAAGAATGTGGTGATCTCACACATCACGCAGATGTTCTCAATCAATATTTGTTGATGTGAAAGCCCATTAGTTTGCTAATTACATTTGCATAAACATTTCACCATTTCATATTTACTATGCTAAATTGGTTTTCATACAGAGTTTACACACAGTGGCCCTCAAGTGCTTACACATGTTTGGTGTAAATACTGTTTGGCTGAAGTAACAATGTATACACATACGTATACAGCCAATCGCATACTGTATGTGTGCGTACACATGTAGCATCCCGCACTAAACAGCTTGCATTCCCCACCAATGACTTGCTGACAGTAAACAAACATTTATCTGCTTCTTTATAAGCCAAGCCTGTTTGTTTGGTGGACACCCCGGCCTCATGTAAACATGCTATTGAACTTTGTTTAATGAAAGGTATGGTTTGGACATGCTAAGAGGATTTCTCTGCCCGTAGCCCCGTGTAGCCACAGTTTAGAACGTCTACATTTCTGTGGTTTGGCTGGCTGTCACGGGGAGATCCACATCATTAACTAATTGCTGAGCCTTACAGTAAAACTTGTTATCAGCCTGCATTGAATGGGCTGGTATCAGCCCCATTTAATTCGCTGATAAGAGCATTCTGGACCTTCTAGGGTGATAAGCATACCACTGTACTACAGTTAAAGGAGTTACAGTGTGGAATTATTGTAATGATGAAATGAAAAAAAAAAGTACAACATAAGTTTAAAACATTGTTAAAAAATAACATATTGAATGGAATCAAAAAACGGCACTGATGAACTTTAAAAAATGGAAATAATTGATCACACAAACTATTTGACATTGACTCAATGTAATATATTTAAATCAGTTAAACCTGTATTTTGTTTTAACTCCATGCAAACTGTTTTCTGAATGTTGAGCAAACCTAATTATTTTAAGTTGTCCTAAATTAAAACAAAGGTAGTTGTCTTTATTGACTTAGTGTAAATATTACAGTTTAATCAAACTCTTTAAAAAAAAAAAAAAACTTCATTCAACCATTTTTTTGAAGGTTGGATTATTTTAGGCTTTTAATTTGATGTTCTGCTCTGGTCCCACTGCCAGTTTATATTGTATCAAAATATATATTTAAAAAAAATAAAAAATAATAATATATATATATATAAATTAGAAAGTTTAGTTTAAATGAACAAACTAATAATTTCCAGCTATTAGAATGAGAAAAAACACAGTGAGCCAACAACAGCATTATTTAGCTTTTTTCAGTGACTTGCATAGTAAGCAGATTGTTGTTGCTGTTATCTCAATAGATGAATCCTGATGGCCTTGATATTATTTTGCATTGATGTTGAATCCTTATTATCTCTATATTATTTGTATTGATCTTGTTCTGATTTGCATATTTATCATGCTTGATTTAATTGACTGTAACAGACCTTAGTTCATGTGCTCGATAATTCCAGAGAGTATACAGACCATAATGAGCCAGTGAAGAGAGGTTAAAATGATATGTTCAAACCTTTTGTTTTTAGTTAATACTCTGGCTGGAGTTTATTTAACACCTGCTTTGTGCGCATTACAGTAATCTAGTCTGCTGGAACCAGCTTTTCACAATCTGACTGACACAAAGCATCTTACTTTAGGTATATTTCTAAGATGATAAAAGGTACTCTTGGAGATATTAGATATGTGCTTCTGGAAGTTTTTGGCATGCTCACAAGGTTTTACCCACAGGAGAGTTCACAAAGAGTGAATGTGGGAGCTATTAAAACAATCTCTGTTCTGTCCTCATTTCACTGCAAAACTCACTTTAACTATAGCCAGTCGTTAAAAGAGCACTCGCATTATGCATTATGCTCCTGTAACATTGTGCTACTCACAGTGGACAGTTTAAAAAGTCAATTCAAATTCAAAATTGATGCAGCAGAACAATATAAGCACCAGGCAAATTCAGTTTAGTTTGTTTCACACTAGAACGGTTATTTTTGTGTTGCCATTGTCAGAAGTTGGGGATGGCTGTCCCGTTTTTCCGTCACCCCTCTGTTGAGGTATCTAACACACTGATCAGGTACTAAAAGACGGAGCTAGAAACACTGCAGTCCATTGATTGGTAACCCCGCCTACATTTTAAGCTCCATTCAAGAGTACTGTCTGCGGTGGAAACACAAAACAGATCTAGGATTTAGATACCTGTATGGTATGGTTTATATGAGTTACTATACCGAAAGTGTTGGTGGAAACGCAGCTATAGATAGATCATTTTTGTTATTCCATGCATTCTTCTGTTGCACATTTGATGTAGTTTTCAAACCATACAACCATATTTGTTGTTTATTCCTATATGGAGCCTAAGTTTGTAGTTTCAAAACGTGGAGATGAATTAGCATTTTAGCACTTCTGGTTCCCTTGTCTTGAAGTCAGTGTGATTTTTGAATACATCGATAAATACCCCGCTGGTGAATTTCGAAGCTTTTACTTGTCTTTAAAAAGGCAGTTGCTAACAAGTGGCTAAATGAGACAAGGTTGCAATTTAATAGTTGTCCATCCTTTTAATTCTTGAGGTTTCTCTGTACAACAATTTTTTTATCATTGTAAATATTTTGCAGGCCAAACAAGACTCAGCTTATAACTTTATTGCAATACATCCAATATTTGCAGAGATATCTCAGATTGAGTAGCTAAAACGGAATCAAGTAATTGAAAAAATCAAACAGAGTTTATTTTTATAACTCAGAACTGCAAGTTTGTGTTAGAAGGCTTTCAGATTCTTACAGCATGCCACCATCTCTATTTTTACACCTTCAATTTGGATAAGGAAAAAAAAAACTTTTCTGAATTGTTGCTAAATTGAGAGCCAGGGGCCTGCATGGGTTATCTGACATTCCAGCAGCCTCTCAGGCTTTTCTCACAGCACACGTTTGAACATGCATGTCCAGGTGTAATGTGCAACATTAATTAATGATGGCTGCATTCCTCTCAGGTGTATCTGTTCCAGGGCCCTAATTCATGTGCATGCTGTTTCCCTGACAAGTCGTGCTGGGATACTTCAATGGAAGAGAGCATTGTTAATGCTATTCCATTAATATTGGCAGAACATTGACATTAATATTGCTACACCTGTGCTTTCCCTGCTGCTGTGACAAGTCCAAATGTCTGCTGCATATTTTACAGTCTTTCTGAAAGGCTAATGTATACAGTGTGTGCTGCTGTACTATTAAAAAAGAGCACACATCACAGAAATATCACAAACAACTACAGTGCAGCTCCCATGGAGTATCAGAAGTCTTTAGTCTTTAGATTAAAATGCCCCTCCCATTAAAATCAAGTTTTTAACCAGGTTAACATGTCTATATCAAAAATCTGGATTCAGACAGACAGGTTTTATGACATCATATGTCTAAGGAACCAATCAAGTCGCTTTTGGCTGGGGCCACAAGTGACTCGTGTAACTATGGCAGAGGTGGTGGGCGGGGCTTGAGGCCAGATCCAGAATTTAATTTTACAACTCAAATTTATATTCTTGTTTGTGTACATATACTGTATATAGCCTATGTGATACATTTTGTCACATTTTATTGCAAATTTAAAGGAGCATTTAGCAAAAGATTTAATAGGTGGTTTGCTATCACGTTCTATTATGAAGTTCAGACAGAGGGCAGGCAGTGATACTGTGAGAATGGAAATGGAGGAAAGTGACGACATAACAGGGTTGGATTAACTTGCACGCAGCAGGTATCATCAGAAAACTGAAACACATATTGGATGTGATCCATACAAAATGAAGAAAAGAGATCTTCCCCACAACTTTGTGGTTTTACCTGCTGTGGAGACGATGGTCTTTACAAACTACCGTTACCTTGTCCTCCCCCGTTACTACACGGCGAGCCAGATGAAAGCTACAAGAGTCTAGAGGACGACAACTATTTTGGACGTTAACGTTAGTTGACTCCACTCTACAGACTGAAAACTGAGGTTTTTGATGCCGCTGTTTCTCTGTTTCTCTCCCCTACATGTTGGGGTGAAAAGACATCAGAATCAGAATCATTTTATTGCCAAGTAGTTTTCATGTACAAAGAATCTGACTTGATGTCACAGTGCATAACAAGAAACAACACA
>JAOVVB010233717.1:0-10095 GCA_028570985.1 Heterobranchus longifilis
CACACCCCCCCACCCACCCCCCCACCCACACACACCCACACCCCCACACACACACACCCACAGTGTTTTTTCCTACTTTGGCATTGTTTTCAGGTGGTTCTCCCTGAGCTCCAGGATCCGTAGTTTGGAGAGTCTGAAAAACAGAAGGCACATAAACCAAAACGTAATGAATATATATTAATATTAATTCAATTGTTTATAACAGAAAATGAGGAAAAGAAACAGGCCCTGTTTCAACTCTTTTTAACTCTAGAACCAGTGTCAAGCTTATAATCAATGATAATAATGAGACAATTTACAGGATTTATGTCACTTATGAGCTTCCACATATTTCATATAATTTCATATAAAATTCACCATGAACTGACCGGTATCAGCTGACCTCACTCACAGAATTTAACAGAACAACTTGTTGGAAATGCAGTAATAAGGAAGCAATAAACCAAAAATGCAACACCATGACCCTAACCTAAATGCTATAAAAGTATATTAATGGGTTAATGACATATCTTTTTTGTGAGATGAAAATATGCCCTAAATATAAAATATACCCCAAAGGTAAAAGTCCATAAAAGGCCTAAGCCTCAGGCTTATCGGGCATTCTCAGCTACTTTAAATAATTACAAATAATTTAATTATGTGCAGTACATACAGTATAAGGGCTGATAAACATGGATGTATCCATTATTTTCATAAAGACTCTTTACAATCGATATTAGTGGCGCTGATTTAGAGTCTGTAGTGTCTGAAATATATAAAAACACAACATCCAACACAGTCACAACCAGGCACACACACTAACAATTACATGCATCAGTTTACCTGCCAAAGTTAGCTGGCAGATACTCCAAGAAGGCATCGTTTAAAAAGAGCTGGGTCAGATTCAGGAGCTGCGTAAAACCATCTGGGAGTCTGGAAGAGAGAGAGGAAATAAGAAACATATGCAAAAGAAAAAATAAGAAACAGACAAAGAAAGTGTGTGTCCTTGAAGAGCATCAACAGATTAAAACATGTTCCCACAGCAACCCTGTAGAAACAGCTAACTGCTGTTATCCTGCATGACTCACCGCCTGCAGACACATGCACGCACACAACACACACACACACACACACACACACACACACACACACACACACACACACACACACACACAGAGTACAATTTCTGTCAGCAGTTTACTATGTTAGAGTCCAGTTGTCCTTCGTGGACATTAATGGCAGTTAATATCATAACACCTGATGCTCCAATAGTAAACAACATCAGCACTTTATTGTTGCAATTATATCTTCTCTTGTCTAGTCATAGCTGAGTCAATAGGATATATATGGTTGTGTGTAGTATAGGGTCTGCGGCCAACTATCATAAAATATTTAGCGCCACGGTGGTGCGATAAACGCATGGATTGGAATACATAAAAGCAGAAAAAAAACCAAGAACAGTGTCAGTCTCTTGACAGAGAAAAATCTGCTCAAACAGCTAAATATATTGCAAATGCATCAAACAATCCATTACATGTTGAAGTGAGTCCAGGTCCAGTCAAACTGGTTGATAAAATTGGTGCTATCAACAAAACACGGACCACTATTTTTTACCTTCAATAGAAGAGGGTTCTCAATGACAAACGACACTATAAATGAGCCAAATTCAAAGTGTTTGAGAGATGTTTATTTTCAGGATGACAGAGTCAGTGTTTTATCTCAGATTGTTATCCAGGAGCAGATAAATTAGCCCCTACAGTTTTCAATTTTTTTTGTTAGTGCAGCTGTGTGACCAATTTTCAAAACAAACATTTGTGCTGCAGCCAAACATTACTATTTGCTGCCATCAAACTCGAGGCCCGAGCATTCAGCAGTCATGATATGAGTACAGGGTTCTGACACATTTTCCATTTTAAAATTCCAGACTTTTCCAGACTCAAATTTCCAGACTTCTCGATAGATTTTTCAGACTATATTTGACATCTGAGTACAAATAGCTATGTTTATTATCTGGCCTGCGCTCTCTCATGGTATCATGGTGTCGACAACGGCGTTTTAGATGGAAGGGATTGCGCCGCTACCCATCATTGGACGCTTGATGGGCGTGTCTGTATCCTGACACAGCAGTTGACAATTTCTCTTCCATGACTAATGACCAACAAAAAAAACATCCAGGCTCCGCCTCCTACAACTGCACAAACACTTTGATGCATCTGATTGGACGAACGTTTCACTTCTGGGATGTTTGATCCCAGATTTCAAACCAGACAAACATGGCAGCTGGTTTGGAAACTTTCTCTTATATTCCGAAAACAGTTCACATAATTTGAGGTGACAAATAAGCCGTGCAGTTGCTTAATCTGTCATTTTAGATTGAAAACGGTTAGTTTAAAAGATTTTCAGGAGTTTCGAGAGGCAGCGAGTGGTGCTGGATGCCCCCTGATTTGCATAACGTAGCCCAGACCTCAACTATATGCAAATGAGGAGCCAGCAATGCGACGCCCCATCTCTCGAAACACGCTGCAGCGATACCAGAATGCATTGCACGGCCTCTTACATAGACAATGAATGGGAAGCGTGGAAATGACGGTCCCTGTAGACTCGTACCGTCACACAGCGGTAAACATTTTGGCTACAAATGAAAAACACTCTGCTTGTATTTAATTTATTTTTTAGAAATTCTGAATTTTATATTTTAGAAAACAGAATAGGGGCAATCATCTGGAAACACAAATATATTTCCATACTTATCCAGACCTGGAAATGACTAAAATCAAATTCCATACTTTTCCACACTGTGTAGGAAGCCTGTGAGTAAGATGTGTTACTACAAGGTGTGTGTTGGTGTCTTACTTGGTGATCGGGTTGACACTGGCCTCCACCACAGACAGGCCTTTACAGCATTTTATATTGTCGGGAAACTCCTGGATACCTGCAAGAGAGAGACACAATAAACACTATAAAGACAGAGAATTATTATCTACAGTGAGCTCTGCGACTGTTTAAACAGCGTCACATTTTGTCATATCATACATTGGATGTGAGTTTATGATTATGAGGTTTTATTCTGTCTCAGCTATTTGAGATCTGTGTAACCCTTGTTTCCTCATGCAGAGTTTTGTTAGAGTCGTGGCACGCTCCCGCGATCTCGATCGTTTGGTGTAAGGTCGTCATAAAACTCTGTCGAGGTGTCTTAAGTCTATTTCTCACCTTGAGGTTTTGATAAAATGAAACCCGTTTAATACTATTGTATGTTTTTAGCTTTGGCTCATGCAAATAGAGAAGTTCAATGACGTGAACATTGTCAACCAATAGGTGCGCTCTCTCCAGCAGCAAACGGGTCGACAGTAAACATGGAGGGGACTCCGTTTCCAAGTCTTGGTTCTCTCGGACTGCTGGTTCAAGCCTTGGACCAGCTCTTAGTTATGCTGCTATAGGCCGAGACTAACAATACTAATGCATGTATTAATGCATGTTACTATCTCCATATCTTCCACAGAGTCCTTGTGCTTTCTCATCTCACAGGTTTCTTTGGATTGTGGTGGAACCTGTCTGACCTGTTAAAAGTTTTTCCTCACCACTGTTGTGTATGAAACGCGTGCCCCTGGGCGAATGTTGAGACTTTGTAAATCATTGAGCATGGTCTAAACCTGCTCTGTATGAAAAGTGTCCTGAGATAACTTTTGTTGTGATATGACACTATGAACAAAATTTGAATTGAATTGAAAGGAAAAGGAGGAGAAACTGGTGAAATCATTTCCATGGTCTTCTCCCACTAAATGAGCGCAGCTAACCAACGGAGGCTGGTAGCAAGTTGAGGCGACAAAATCTAAAATGTTAAGTTTGTACACAAATACAGTATATATTTCTGGATTATATTGATGCAGAATTGACAAGAATACTACCGACATATGGCGTCTTTTATCTTGTGTTTCTAGAGTTATGTGTTTTGCGGACACATAAGGAATTGTTAATATGTCATATTTCTTAAAGGGAGTTTGGTGTAATACTTTCCACCAGGACCAGGACGGGAGATAGTCGCAAATAGTGACCCTGCAAGATTTGTTTGTTTGTTTTTTTTGTATTCAGGTTTGTTGAGGTTGTATTGATCGTCTGAGGATTTTTACCGTTTTTACTGATGTCTAGCTCTTTGAGGTTAACCAGGCTGGCGATGGTGGTGGGCAGGTTGGACAGGTCGTTATCGGGCATGCTCAGCTTCTTCAAGGCCTGGCAGTTGAAGAGTTGCTATGGAAACACAGAGGGGTAACAATGGAATATTATAGTCTGTTGGCAAAATCACACAGACCTTTAGTAGAAAGGTACAAAAGGACAGAGAATGAGAAAGTCAGCTGGAGGCATACACCACTTAATGTTGTGGAAAAGCAGTGCCATTTGGGCTGCTTTTTTGTATGAATAATGCAGAATTAATCTTCTCCATACGGTGGCCCCAAGGGACAAAACACACTGGAGTGAAAGCAAAAACATTAAGAGAAATGTGCCCTTAATAGGAGAATACTGCAAATGCCAAAACATATACAAGAGTGAACACATGCATAAAAAGGAAAGTGCTTAGAGTACAGAAAGTGTAAATACCAAAACACACACAATGTACAAAAGCACAGGCATGACCAGAAATGCTCTCCAAATCATGCTACAAATAAGAAAACAAGCACAAAAATGAAGAAGAATTTGTTTAAATAATTTTAACTCAAGGTCCACGGCTAGCTTTTTCCAGAGCTTTCAATTTATATTATTAACAGAAACTTCCAAGATAAAAAATGAACTTTCATACTCAGAAATAAAGTCCAACATCAAGAGCTAGCAGTGAAACATGCATGGATGTCCCAAAAGACAAGTAAAGTTAAGAGATAGTGTTAAATACATTGATATTTTATATGTATTTTAAAGTATAATTTCCACTGGTTCTTAAGCAGTAACAAAAAGCCAGCTAACTACTATTACAAAGAACACTTCTCGCTCGTCACAGTGGCCTCAACGCTCGCATGCTAGCTAGTAGCTTGCTAATTAGCAAACACTGTAATAAGCAACCTGCAGTTTCTAAAGTTAGCAAGATATTAGCAACATAACTTAACTAGCTTACTGTAGCTTACTTACTGTAGCTATGCTGACATGACTGTTACGACCTGTGACAACTGTCATATGCTCAAATTAGCATTGCTATCTTTCTTCTTTCTGCCCGCTGGGATCTTCAAGACTCGCTGCTGCTCAGTCAACACATTTATGACGATGCTAGCAGCAACACAGCTGTTAAAACACACACACACAATTTTTTTAGATGGATAAAAAATGAAAAGACTAGGAGAACTATTCTTCTACTCTACCTACCAGTAGTAAAGAAAGACCTCAACCTTAGACCATGTTATTTCCTGACTGAAAATCATAAAGGTTTATCCTCAGTACACTGGCCATTTTAAGACAACTCAGACTAACTTGTCACAGTCATAATAACACAGATATGAAAAGAGCCGCTGTATAACCTATAACCTAAGATAATAACTTTTTTTTTAATGTATTCCAATTGTGTGTTGCACATTTTTTTCTATAAGAAACATTAGATACATATATACATGTATTTAAATAATCACTTCATGATGATTTTCAGGTATAGCCAGCTAATTGCTAACCCATTTTAAATCATGGATTTTTTTTTAATCGATTTCAGCTAAGCTCCTGTGTAAGACTCCAATAGATAGGATTTGTGCATCCATAACAATGTCAAAATAAGACATTGTGATTGCAAAACATCCTTGTACTAATGTATAAAGTCTTAATCCATTGTTATTGTAGGCTACAGCCCATTGCCCCACTCATCATAACATTTAGTTCACCAATATCAAAACAAAAGAGCACAAAAAAATACTAATTTCATTACTACGGTTATTAATTTGTCATTACCAACCATGTAGGCTACAAGTTTCCACATTTCCGAGCCTAACAGTGTCAGCTTTGCCTTTTTCTTTAGAGAGAGTAAAAAATAAATAGCTATTCTGAGGACTCTTCAATAGATAACAACACTCAGTCAGCACAGGTGGAGCGTCACCTGGAGAGGGGACAGGCGTTTAGTTTCCCTGCAGGATAAATACTGAGGATTTCCTGCCTAACAGTTGAACTCAATCCATTTGGATGAATGGCAAAACATTTTCAACTTTGAAATAAGTTCAATGGATCATCCAGTGAGCTGTTTTTATTTTTTATTTTTCCAGTGTTTCCTAACCTCTCCTTCAAGAGCTGATAATTAACCTCTTATTCACCGGGACTTTGGCTTAAAAATGACATCGCCAAAATGAATAGACCTACAAGATCTATATGAATAATCTTGGTATCATAATAAAGGTAACACTTGTGAGTGTCAGCATCAGTATAGATAATAATATTAATAATATAATAATAATACACTTTATTTCTATAGCACTTTTCTTAACAAGGTTACAAAGTGCTTTTCAGAGAAAACAACCGATAATAACAAAACAACAGAAACAACAATGAAAACAAAAATCATATTAAAACACAGAGGGATCATAAAAACATAAAACACAGGAAGATAAAATGAAGTTAAAAATATATTGTAGATGTTAAGAGATGTTACTGGGTCAGAGTAAATAAAGATGGAACACAGAATAAATGAAGGATTTCATTTCTGCCTAAAAAACAAAAAAGATACAATTTTAGAGTAAATATCCCTTTAGAATGATGCAGTTGCAGCTGGTGAAAATGGTCATGTGACTATATTCTGGTGTTTAAATGCCCTGTGATGAGTTTGCTTACACAGAGGGGGGGGGGGGTCATCCTCCGGCTCTGGTGAAGAACAGGTTAAAATATCACGTGGGCATAAAAATAAAATCAAATGTGCCAAAACACTTCCAGAGTGTACTATCTGTAACTTGTAAGTTACACTGAGGCCAGTGTAAACACGGAGCACCTTAACGTGCCTGCCAAATGTCACCCAGACTTGTGTGGTTTGATGTGGACAATACTTTTCCGATTGTGTAATTTTCTCACATTTCATGCAAACATATGCTCACTCACATTCACTCCCGCAGGCACTTTCCAAGTCACCTTACTTGCACAAAGAAAGGGAACTCATGCAGACATTTAAAGAATGAAACTGCTGTAATTAAACTGCCCAAAATAAAATGCTGTTTTGTGGAGAAAATCATTTTAGATTGCCTATTTTGTATATTTCATTGAGGTGTTGAGATGTCTGTGACATTTACTTTGTAACACCTGTCACTGTTGTCAAAAATAAAAGGAAACACCGGGGCCAAAGACCGAGACAGACCTGAACATGGAAAGGGCTGCTCTGTGCCTGTGGGTCAGGCCAGGCCACAATAGTTAAAGACTCAATCACTTACTCACACGCACACGCACACACACACATACGCACACACACACACACACACACACACACACACACACACACACACACACACACACACTTAAGGAGCTCTTCAACTCACTTACATAAAGGCCAATCACTCTGGCAGCCTCGATAGCTCTTATACAGTCTTGGCACACGCAGACACATGCACATTGTCAAGGCTTTTTGTCGACTGAATGCAAGTTTGGCTTGCCACTTATTCAGCCCTATTAGTCTCCATTCATGCAGGTTATATTTAGAAATCCAATTCAACATCTCTGTCATTTAAACCAGGACAGGATATCAATAAAATGAGACAGCCCTCTTATAAACGGCACCTGTAATTCTCCTTGAAATATTAGAAGGGCACTTTGCCTCATTACTGCTCTCACGTGATGGTTTTCTGAAAGTCTCGGGTGGCCTCGGATGCCTCTTTCACCCCATGTTGTCACTCGCTGTTGTCTAGTATGTAATGATTGTAGTATGTAAACCAATTCTGCTGTGCTCAGAATCACATACTAACGTACTGCCTCCTACATACTCAATCTGTATGTACTGCATAAACGATTAAGTATGACAATTACCAACAGACTGTTCACACTGAAGGATGCTCAAACAGGACAGTCATGTGACTGCATCACATGACTGACGGCTGGTCTGACCTAGCCAGCGACTCACATCTCTGAAAACGTTGCAGCAAATTTCCAAACAGGCATTATTTGGATAAACTGACCACATATTGGGAATCTAACTCTACTTTCTCAGTTGAAAAAATATTAAAACTTAACAAAGTGACATATTAACAGCTTTTAGCCATAGACTGTATAAAATACGAATGAAGAACAAAATGAAAGCTCAAAGTGGCCTGGTCCTGTGACGGCACCCACCTGTCACTCAAAGCGGCAATGTCCTTAATTATGCATAACTTTAAGCCTCAATATAATTTAAACAGGTGAGTTGTACAAAGATGAAGAGACGCAATGCATTGTGGGGCAGTTGGGTATGTGCCGTAAGCTCACGTCTCATACTCAGAAATTCTTGCTAATGTAGTATACATCCTGGCATTTCTTGCATACACACATATTAAGCAGTTGGAGCGCGCTACATACATTTTACATCATACTTAGAATGAATAGTACATCATGTGATTCCAAACAGCCATAGTCTCAACTTTTCTGTAGAAATGGAAATGTTTATAAGTCGGCCAGGTCAAGAAAATTACATTTATATAGCACAAACTCACAAACTGTGCAACAACGACAATTTTTTAATGGACTGACTTGAAATGTTGTATAGTCCTGATCCACAAAGGAAAAATCCCAACAACTCAGTATGCTGACGAGAGCATGTAAACACTAACATTAGCATTCAGTTCAAAACACTGAGTTCGCCTGCGGCTGACAAAGTACAGCGAGGAAAGATGCAATGTACACTCTGAACTCTGAGTCTGAAATGTCCTGAATTGGCAACTTTACACCCATTTTGTTCAGGTCTTGGTGCCACCCTCAGGCCAAACTTTACAGTTTTTGCCCCACTGGCAAAAAGTTGAAATATGGTTCTTAATAGCACTAAACAGACTACAAACCCAATCATGTTTAAGGCAAAACTGAAACACTGGCTTTTAGAGATCATACCCCTGTAAAGACATGTGTGTAGGCAGGTTGTATGTAGCTCCTTTAAATCAACCAGTTTTAGTATAATAGACAGTGTGTAATACAGTCTGTTGTTAGAATAATGTCTGTTAATGCCAATGTGAATATCTTGTGTATATTTATATTTTTCAGTGGTTTTATATGCTGCCAACAAGGACTAGAATGGAAACAAGTCATGTGACCTTTTTGTGTTTCTTTTAAATGTGCATGTACACTGGTGTTGCAACCATGTAAGTGTATTTTAAAAATGAATTGTAAAAAAAAACAAAAAAAAAAAACACTGGTGGTAAAGATCTGAGGATAGCAAAGCTTAACTGTGAATTCCTTTAAATGAACATCACCGGTGCCTCTCTCTCTCTGAATAAAGGAATGGGCTCACACAACATTAATATATCCAAATGTGTCAACTTCTGAGGGCATGAGTCACAGTTACAGCGGCTGTAAAGAATAAAGATCCACTTTTGTCAAATACCACAAAGCAATAAAATATGTCACAATCTACAGTTTCTTTATGTAACAGTTTAAGTGCAAAAATGCATATTTGCTGTGTTTTGCACCAAAGGGTCAATAAGTAAAACAGCAACAGATAAACTGTACAATTAACCCAATGCAATAATGCAATTTTTTTTAGCGATTATTTCCTGTTAATATTGCACCAGGGATTAGTTTTCCTGTTATTTTCAGGAACTTTTAATACAATTCTTGGTCTATTATGTTTTTTTTGTTTTTTTTTAAATTTGTAACAAGCATACATACTTAAAAGGTTTTTTTGTTGTTGACAAATTCAGTGTTTTCTTCTCCCTGCCCATTGTTCTATTAGCTTTTTGGCTGTTTTAACTGCATACTTTTCTAATGCAGGACGAGGCTGTTTAACAGAGAGGGAAGGCTCTGTGGATATAGTTTGTATTCAGGTCTTCACCGTGCTCTTATCCTGTGAGTTTATTTGAAGTTTATACCATGAATAATAAACTTTAAAAATAACAATTTCATTAGTTTTCTTCACAGAAATGAATGAAATGCTGAGATATACTAGCCAACTATAGGCCTATATATATATATATATATATATATATATATATATATATA
>JAOVVB010233718.1:0-10094 GCA_028570985.1 Heterobranchus longifilis
CTAAAACGGAGCGTTTCAGACAGAGGGTGAATACAGGTATATTCAGACAGAGAGTATCAGAAAAATAATGTTGTTTTTTTTTAACATTAAAACATCTAAACATGTTATGGTAGAAATCCAAAATACAAGTATGGACCTGAAAATGAGCATCATACTGTATGGGACCTTTAAAGAAAGAAACAGTCATATATACTGTTATATAGCCTCTTCAATCAACAAGCGGCATTAAACATCTATCAGAGTACCCACGTGATATAGCAGTGGAAGTTACCATCACTGTTAATTCGTTTGGCTTGCTGGGAGCCTCTCATGTTAGTCGTGTCGTGATGCTGTAGGGAGTAAAGTGCCACACGATGATATTGACTTCCTTGTTTCAGCACTCCAGTGTCCTGTGTGATGTGTACGCTGGTGGACACTCCTGTGATTAGCTACCAGAACTGCCCTTGTTTGGCTCGGCCTTTGCACCTGTAATAGATTTGTTGCCACAGCAGCAGATGAGGATCTCAAGTAATGTCATTTTCTCCCAGGTTGTAGTGCTGCTTAAGACTATTTTCAGGACAATTGGGCCCTTGTGGGATGACAATACACCTGATTGCAGTTGCTCTAACAACACAAAATCCCCCAATATCAAATGGTCTGGCTGTGATGCAGACACACACACAAAAAAAAGAATAAACCATCCTAAATGTTACCACTGCATTACGGGCGACAGTGATGGTTTTCGCTTATTAATGGCATGTGAAGTCCTCGCTGCGGCGGACGAGAGAGTTGTGCCATTACTCATATCGGAAATCCATGTTTAATGTTCGTACTGACCATCATTTTTCTCCAGCCTAACAGACCTGAAAATGTTTAATCAATTATACAACAAATAACCCCCCATTAATATCCCTATGGAGTTATTGAGTCATGGCCTGTCAGCACTATTATATAGTTTCGTGTCAGTGACATGGGTGTGTTCGCAATGAGTCGATGTATTATGTTATGAAAAGAAATATTCACTTGCAGGGTTACCCAGAACTTAATAGAGGAAAGTAATTTTTTTTTCCTTTGAGGTTTTTTCTGACTTGTGAAAGTTATGTTGGGTGAGCAAGTTCCAAACTCTCTCCTTGCCTTGAATTGTAATTCAGTAGTTTTGTAAAAGAGAGCTGTTTGAAACCTTAATGAAGGAAAGAGCACGGTGGCGTCGAGCCACCCTAATGAAGGAAAGGATTCAGGGGAGAGAGCAGCACCTGCGTGCCATTTCTCATCATTGCCTGCTCGCACCAACGTCACTGAATGCTTTACTGCCTTATGGCGGTCCGCTGAATTGCTAAAGCCGGGGCCTGTTTGAATTAGCAAGGAAATGACCGTATTTGTTATCCGTGAAAAAGAGCCATGCCAGGCCAAATAGAAAGAGTAATGGGGCTGACGTCAGGAATGAAATCCAGCACAAAAAGGCTCAACATCAATTCATCAGGAGCCATTCTTTATCATTAGCATCTGGGGATGCTGGAAACCAGGACGAGCAATAAATTATACACTGATCATGTGGGTCTAGCTTTTGGGACACTTTGTAGTTAATGCACCACGGCTCTCTCATAACGAGATGCTGTCATTGCAATGATTCTTAAAGGTCCTATACTGTAAAAAGTGATATTTCCATGTCTTTTTTTAAAGCAGGTCTAGGTGTTATATAAATACTGTGAAAGCATCAAAATGTCCAATCCACAGAGAAATGCACACAGCCCGTATTCAGAAACTGTGGCTTTAAATGAGCCGTCAGGACTTCTGTGAGGTTGTGATGTCACAACTATACTATATATATAGGTAGAAAGTGCCGTTAAAGTGCTGTTACAGTCATTCCCTGGCTGCAATGACACAGAGAGTGCAGATGCAGAAGACCTGGAAATGCTGATCAATCAGAGGTTAAAGAGACAACAACTAAAACGGAGCGTTTCAGACAGAAGGTGAATACTGGTATATTCAGACAGTGTGAGAAAAATAATGTGTTTTTATTTTATTTTATTTTTTAAATATTAAAGCATGTAAACAGTAGAAACCCAAAATACAAGTATGAACCTGAAAGTAAGCATAATATATCTCTTGCTTTTGTAATGTCAAAGTAGCCTGATAATAAGTCTGCATTCTTCGTCATTTTGTTTTCACTGGCAGCATTTTAGAGGTCTGGAACTAGAATAATGACAAAACATGTTTATCATTTGGTCTCCGGTACATGCATTTTATCAGTTACATATTCCCATATCGGATTCTTTTAACTATCTTCTCTTTTAGCTGCTACTTAAGTTGACATTAACAATTTAACAAAAATAAATGTCTTGAACATCAAACAGCTCACTTATATAGCACAGAACACAAAACACAGGCCAGTGATTAGACACCACGAAACATCCCAACTGATGACATTGGCAAACAAAAGGTTTTGTTTCAGTTCTAATCGTCTGTAACGTTCAGTATCCTGAGTTTAGATTGTAGAATCCTAAAACTGCTGCCTTCAGGGAAAACTTGAAGATACAGTAGAGAGGATATGAAAAACTCTGCGGGTGAGTTTTGCCATTGTTCAGTAATATTGTATCCCAGATTTACGTTTTTTCTGGAATTAGATTTTTCCACAATGTATCTGAACAAGGGGGTCAGACTGAAAGATTCAATTTTAGTAAATAAAGAGAAACATCCATTGATCTCAATCCCCATGTATTTGAGACATTCTCTGTCCCCTCAAACCACATTAAAAGGTTTGTGATTTTACTTGCTTCTTTAGCTTTATACATATAAACCTACATTAGCATTGCCAAAAACTACTAGGCTATTGTCCTGCATTTGATTTTTACACAAAGAAAGCTGGTGACAGGCAGCAAACAAAAAGTTAGAGTTACTCCTGACAAAATGCAGAATATTGATAGTCTAGATTAATTTGGTGAGCAGTCATCAGTGGCAATATGCTGTGACTTTGTAGCTGCTTAGTTTGCACAGAAATGATTAAACCTGTAAAATCACATGTGATTTGCTTGCTACCTCTAGTGGAGAAATGTACACAGTGCTCACCAAGGCTGTCATCATCGGCCAATGATCACCTGCAGTCTGGGAAATCTTCTGTGTGGGAAGATGATTCAGTCTGTTGGAGATACAAAACATTCATACTGTGCAGAAAGTATGGTATAACAAAGCAGTTTTCATCTGGGTAGACTGTACTGTTCCAGATTACCTAGCATAGCTATGGTTTAGAGCTTTAAAACACACACCTACTCTGTCATTATGAGACGTGTTACTTCATGTATGTTACAGACCTCCCTGAACAAATTCACCATATTTACGTAGGCTACTTTGTAGCCTAGCCATATAGCTAAGTTTGTTTTGTCAATCCCACATTGTGTAAAGGAACGTTACAGGAAATATTCCATGTAGCCAAATGTTTTATTTAGTTTTTAGGCAAAATTATTTGTTAATTTGCGAACGGGTTAGGGGGTAGTGTGTAAAAATCTTTGAATACATACCTTTCTTGGGACACCACGCGACACTAGGCAAGCGGCTAAAAAATGTACTCTGAATGCTGAAAAATGCTGATTCAAACCTACGACCGGTCACTTCTTAACGTTACTTAACTGACGTGAAACTTAATAAACATATAATGTTGTTTTTTTTATCCCACCATGAGGCCACCCTGTCTATAGAGGGCAGTCAACCTCAAAACCATTGACTGTATGCTCAAAATGTACATAGAAAAGGAAGGACTTGTTTCTCGTCGGACACAGTTACCCTGCGCACCATCAGAAAGAAGCGCCGCATTCTCACATTTTCTCAAGTGTGGTTGCACAGGTGAGATTCATCCGATAACTGTAATAAATACGTTATATCGTGCTATTTCACTTCCTGATACCATCGCATGTTTTCTATAATTCAAACCTTTGCTATTCGTTCTATTATAAAATATTCGGCGATGTATATCAGTAGTTAGTGAAGACAGAAAACCGATGAATGGAGCTAGCTAGTTTGCTAACACAACATTAGCTAGCATTAGCATTGTATTTTGCTGTACTAGCGCTGTCGAGAAGATATCTGCTGCGATTTGTGGCGTCCTCATGTCATTTGAATCAAGCTCATGTTGGTAACTGAGATGGGTATTGTATAAAAACGAAAAATATGACAAATTAAAAGCCACCGCAATATGGGAAACGCTCATATTCTTGTGTTGTGGCATGCGTTACAACTGTCACTATGACAACCGACTGAACGGGACAGACTCCCTAGTTAAATTAATGTGCTCCAGCTAATTTTAGCACTGAAACTCGGTGTGAAGCCTGATGCTTTCCATATTTAATTAGAAAAGAACTTAATCATCAATACATGTGCAACACATACAAGGAAATAGCTCTGATCCAGGAGTGCTGTTGCACTGAAAATCTCAGGCACTGGGCTTACCGTTATCAAAGCTGGAAAATGGATTAGTGCATTGAAAAAAATGTCAGCGACTTTTAATTTTATTGGAAGTTAATTAACCAAAAATCAAACTTGAATTCAACGATGCACAATACCATTTTCGATTTAGCAGCATGCCATCCCAGTCCCCTACGCCATGTATTTCAAGAGTATTTCTCTGTACTGTTGAGGAAACAGCCTTGTCCACTCCCTGCTGTGGCTTGATATCAGCCTTCTGTTGCACAAGGCAGAGACCCTTATGAACCCTTAGTCTGATTTTGTTGTTGATCTATTTCAGCCACATTCTTTCGATCAGTTTCCCTTTTTAGATGGTCCACTGTGCTAATTTTTACGGCAGTATTTTTGTAAGATTATTATATTTTGTTATCTAGGTTAATAATAGTATGCATTTCTGCTGTTTGTTGTGAGCTGTCTTCCCATGATTACTCCTGAGTGTATTTTTCCTATTATTTCTTTGTTATTGCAGTGTCCATTAGCACCTCCTTAACCTCAGACAAAGGTCTTTTTTCACTAATAAGGGAAGTAGAAATGCTGGGAGAAGTATTCATTCTTTGTTACTAATTATATATATGTATATATTTCTGCTGTCTGCTTTTAAATAAATACAGATGGCGACTACAAAGGTCCCAGAGGTTCGTGACATCACACGGATCGAGAGAATCGGTAAGCATCCACATTTACGCTGGGACCCTGACTGTTCAGATACAAGTTAATGATTGCTGCATGTGTGTTGTCATAGGTCAACCCTAATGTATGCTGACGCAAGTTGTACCTGGTCTTTACTCCCTCTTTCAAATGTGCTTTATATTAATGTATTAATTTCTATCTTGTGTTTAGGAGCGCACTCTCACATTCGTGGCCTTGGTTTGGATGATGCTTTGGAACCAAGACAGGTAGCGTTAAGTTTTAAGTTAACAGTATGTAGCTGTGAGACTTGTTCCCTCTGTATTTGCCATTTAACATCTAAAGAGATGTATTTAGAGTATAACCCTGTAAAGGAACCCTGTTTAGTTGGATTCCAGTGTATGTTAAGTAATTGAAAGTCAAGCTCAGTATAGGATTATAAGCAGAAATGTTGTGAATTGAATATATGTATTGGATTAGAGCACATAATGTTGGGCAGATGTGCATGAATATGTGTTTGGCTTCAAGGATACCTGTTCCTGTTCACCTGCAGGTGTCTCAGGGGATGGTTGGCCAGCTGGCCTCCCGTCGAGCAGCAGGGGTCATTCTGGAGATGATCAAAGATGGCCACATAGCTGGCAGGGCAGTACTGATCGCTGGCCAGCCTGGCACAGGAAAGACCGCCATCGCTATGGGTGAGGGCCACATTGGACGCTTTCCAGAACACAATATAATTTCATCATCCTCCTCCTCAGGAAGTCATGTTGTTGTTAATTGGCTTCAGCTAGATTTTTCGTTAAAGCAAGAGTTCATTTTCCCAGATTCAACAGCTGAGTATAGGTTCAGCTGAGATTTTTTAATTTGTTTTTTTTACGCAGGCATCGCCCAGTCTCTTGGCCCTGATACACCCTTCACAGCGCTGGCCGGTAGTGAGATCTTCTCCCTGGAGATGAGCAAGACCGAGGCACTCAGCCAAGCTTTTAGAAAAGCCATCGGAGTGAGGATCAAGTGAGTGAGCAAACACAATAATTGTGTTTTGTAATTCCCATTGTTTGAAAGAGAATCAGTATTCATAGTGGGTTTCTTTTCACAGAGAAGAGACAGAGATTATTGAAGGAGAGGTGGTGGAGATCCAGATCGATAGACCAGCCACCGGAACGGTAAGCTTGTTACGCCACAGCTCCGTCTTACACAGTCAATCTTTATGCCAGAACACACTATTTGAATTACCAGAAGGCATTCACGATATTAAAGCAAGTATAAAACGGCACATACTCATTAAAGATACATTTCTACATATCTAATTCTGTATCTCAGGGTGCCAAGGTGGGCAAGCTGACTCTAAAGACTACTGAGATGGAGACAATATATGACTTGGGCAACAAGATGATCGACAGTCTCAGTAAAGAGAAGGTTCAAGCCGGGTGAGTTAATCTTTTGTTCATTTATTTTTACATATCAGGATGACTCAGGCCTGTCAGACAGCCATATGCTCTCTTATGTTTTCTCTCAGAGATGTTATTACCATTGACAAAGCCACTGGAAAGATCAGCAAGTTGGGCCGCTCCTTCACCAGAGCCAGAGACTATGATGCCATGGGAGCTCAGGTATCCTGCCACTGTCATTCATTCACACTAAAAAACAAAAGCACACTCAACATTTGCCTCTAATATCACCATACCTTGTTATTATTTTAATAGGGCAGATTTTTTTTAATTAATTTTATTTTTGTGTTCTCCTTGTAGACACAGTTTGTACAGTGTCCAGAGGGAGAGCTGCAGAAGAGGAAAGAGGTGGTCCACACGGTGTCTCTCCACGAGATCGACGTCATCAACAGCCGCACACAAGGCTTCCTCGCTCTCTTCTCCGGAGACACCGGAGAGATCAAATCTGAAGTCCGCGAGCAGATTAATGCCAAAGTGTGTGAGTGGAGGGAAGAGGGCAAGGCAGAGATCATTCCTGGGGTAGGTGCAACTAGGTGTGTGTGTGTGTGTTTATATTTTCTTTGTCTGTGATTGTACTTGACTCATTTTCTGTGTGTGTGTGGATTCAGGTGTTATTTATCGATGAGGTCCATATGCTGGACATGGAGTGCTTTTCCTTCCTGAACCGTGCCCTGGAGAGCGACTTGTCCCCAGTTCTCATTATGGCCACCAACAGAGGCATCACTCGGTACTATTTCCGTCTGCATTTTCCTCCCATCTGATCATTTGAGTTGTCTTATTTAGGAATACACTAATTGATAGACTAGTGTAAAAATATTGACATGGTTTTTATGCATCTGTATAATAATTCATTTTTTTAAATCTGTCATTAAAAAAAAAAAATCTCTCTTTTATCTCTTAGTATCCGCGGCACAAACTACCAGAGCCCTCATGGCATCCCCCTCGATCTGCTGGATCGCCTGCTCATCATCGCCACTTCTCCGTACACCGAAAAAGAGACGAGGCAGATCCTCAAGATCCGGTGAGAATCTGCCGTTCGTCATCCGTCAGCAAACTTTGTTTGTTTCTTCCCAGCGTTATAAAATGGAAATCAACTCGCATGGTGGTTTAATTTCAGGTGTGAGGAGGAGGATGTGGAGCTGAGCGAGGAGGCTCACACCGTTCTGACTCGCATCGGCATGGAGACGTCACTGCGCTACGCCATCCAGCTGATCAGCACTGCTGGACTGGTGTGTCGCAAACGCAAGGTGAGCTCAGTCTGAACAAGCAGATTGTATTTCTGCAGCTGTAACATGTGCAAAAAGTCAGTTTATCAACACCTAGAAGCATTTTCCCCCGGATTTTCCCTGTTTTTTCTCCCCAGTTGTACTTGGCCAATTACCCGTGTGAAACCTGCGACCCTCATGTTGGTAGACAGGGAATCTACCACTGCGCTAGCATCTTTTTTTTATTATATTTCAGTAGTTTAGTCCTGGATTCCTGTGTTGATATCATCTCTGTGTTTTGCTTCTTCAGGGGACAGAGGTTCAGGTGGAGGACATCAAAAGGGTTTACTCTCTGTTCCTGGATGAGGCCAGATCCTCTCAGTACATGAAGGAGTATCAGGATTCCTTCCTCTTCAATGAAACACGTGAGTACGCTGTTCATCCTCTCTGTCCCTGGTAGTGGCTGAATTCCTCAGTTTTGGATCCCCAGTGTTTCCTTTATATTCATTCTGGAGCTGCGCACCGTGTTTTCGTGCTCTTAGCTGAGCTGGACCAGAGAATATTTGACAAAACAGATCGGTGATAAACAAATAAATAAAAACAGTAGGTAACAGATAAAAACAGTAGGTATATGTTAGGGAATATCTACAGGGAATATTGACAGGAATGTGCAATATATGAATGTGCTATTTTCCAATGACAGTATAATTATGATTATGATTGCATTAATGTAATGCATCGTGCTATGAGCTGAGAACTCCGGTGTGCAAAGTTTATAAAGTGCAGAGTTCACAGGTGTGCAAAGTTAACAGATGTGCAATTTACAAGTAGTGATACTGAGTGGAATGAGAGACCATGTCAGTGAGGGACCCGGGTCTTGTTAATGACATGCTTACTAAAACTGCTCTCCATAGTGTTGAATGATGTGTAGTTTCTGTAGTAAAGCAGAAAAGAGAGAAATCTGGAGGAAAAACAAATACAATACAGAACATGATGAAGCAATATACCCAACTTCTACATTACCTGGTGAATAAGCAAACTGTATCTGTTCTTACATTTCAGAAACGGCTTCAATGGACACCTCGTAATGAAGACGCCTGCTTTGTTTTTCTTACTCTCAAGTTTTTATGTTGTCGATCGTCCTCTGCGTTTGGAGTCGATTCAGAACTGGATTTGACTTAAATTTGAATTCAGCATTGAATCACATTGAAGACAGAATTCAAACATGTTAAAGCGACCCCGACGTTTTCTTCTCTGTTCACCTTTAATTCTACGTTGTTTGAATTCAAACGTATTCACTGAAATTTGACTTAATTCTGAATTTACCACAATTCTCTTCATCATTGAGGCCTTATGGCAGGAATGTCCACTCCTTCAGTCCTGACTTTTGTTGTTGACTTATCTTTACATGGTTTATTTTTATGAAATTATTAAACAGGCTTTTCTAAGCACACTGTGATGATTTTTTTTTTTTATTTGTCACTACAAAACAGATTTTATTAGTGAGAAAACCTGTACACACAGATCCTTAGAGTCGACGAGTAAAACCGTTCTGGAACTCCTCAGAACAATTAAGTTAAAAGCGTTAAAAATAAATAATAGCCAAAATAATAATATAAATTTCACAATTGTTAGAAAAACCCTTTGAACACTGACATGCAAGATCCCCGTCAGACTTACAAATATATCTTTAATTAGCCACAATCATTTGTGAAAGTAACACTATCATCATTTGCAGTTCTGGTGAAGTAACACATTCCTAATGTGAATCCAATGCAAAACATAGGGGACAAAATGCACAGTACTCGTTCTCAGTGGTGGAATGTAACTAAGTACATTTACTCAAGTACTGTACTTAAGTAGAAATGTGAGGTACTTGCACTTGACTTGACTCTTTTCTTTCCATGCCACTTTCTACTTGTACTCCACTACAATTCAGAGGGAAATAATGTACTTTTTACTTCACTACATTTATCTGACAGCTTTAGTTACTTTACAAATTAAGATACAAAGCATATGAAGAGTTTATAAAATATGATAGTCTGTTATAAATTAAACTACCCAACAATGAATAGGCAGTTGATTGATAGAACTAATTTGATTCTATTTTTCATGTAAAAAATAAAAATAAAATCATGTTTCCAGCTTTTCAAATGTGAGGATTTTCTGCATAGAGTACTTTTACTTTTAATACTTTAAGTACATTTTCCTGATTATACTTACATACTTCTACTTTCACTTGTAAATGGTATTAATACTTTTACTTAATTAAAGGATCTGAAAACTTCTTCCACCACCGCTCATTCTGAGCAAAAATGCATCCTAAACGTTTTCTGACAACTGCTAACAAGAGGAGCAGAGTCGAGGTTAAAAGAACATACTG
>JAOVVB010233719.1:0-23790 GCA_028570985.1 Heterobranchus longifilis
TACGAGAATGCCAATGACATTAAAAATCGGTTTCCCCTCTTAAGTATGTGGTTTATCATTGTTATCACATTTATACCCATTTTCTGTGATGTATCTGCTTGGTATTAATAAATGTTGAAAATAGTGGTCAAAATGGTTATACCACATGAATATGGATATTGTATACAAAGAAAGGAAATACTCATATTTGTGATTTTCTTTTTTCCTTTCCTGCTCCTCCTTTCACTTCATGTATGTGGTTTACCTGTATTATCACATTTATTATTCTTTCCTAATTTCTGTGATTTATTTGCTCAAAGGGTGTACATTGGGTCTATAAGTCATAAGACAATAATTGAATTTCCTGCGGGAACTAGATGGTCTGAGATTAATATGGACTTGTGATGATCTACCGTACTGTCGGTGTTTTCCTTTCATGCCTCTCTTTCTTCCTGGGACTATTGGGAAAGTAACCTGTAACACAAAACTAACTACTGATAACATGTGAACTGTATTGTATTACCCCTGGTGACCTTGTCTGTTCAGTTATCCTGCGTATTTGTGTTCCACTAAAAGAAAACTACAAAAATAAAGTCAAAATCTGTTTCCCCTGAGGTCATTAACAGCAGTCACCTTCCCTCCAGCCTGCCCTCTGACAGCGAAGCAGAACAAAGTTGACTCCTCTGTATTGCCCTCCATCTTGAACTGGGCGAAGCTGGCAGCATGGCCTTCAATGGGCTGAGAAACCTTTCTGTCAACAGAGTAGAGCTGCATGGCTCCAACCACCCGATTTTGCTGAAAAGGGCAAAACAATATACCTATGAATGCAAACAGGCTATCTACTGTATATTCTCTGTGATGAAGACATGTTTCAGTCTTAATATATCTGGTATTAAACTTTTTTTACCTGGGCCGAGATGCCAATGAGCAGGAGCCATTTCTGCTTGGCGTCAGTGCGGTAGTTGATGATCTGGCAGCCTGCCAGGCTGGAGTGGCGGTCGAAGACTTTCACAGGCTGTGAGTCACCCTCCATGCTCCAGTGGTAGACGGCATTGTCAGTCACAAGTGCAACTGTGTTAAGAGAGATCCACTTCCAGAAGGTAACATCGTCCGTCATGGTGTGCGCCTTCATCTTGCTCTTCATCTCAATGTTGAAGATCTGAAGGGTTTTGGCGGCTAGAAGGGGGGTGGAAGGGGCAGGAACCAGGCCCCAGAAGATTGTTATAGTCTCTGACAACCGTGTGTCCACACATACATTCACAGGAATTTCAATAGAAAAGGGAGATTCAAATTTGAAATATTGGTAGTCATGACACAGAGGTCATCAAGCAATGACGCCATGACTGATAGAAAGGGGATGCCATACATGCTGTAGTCGGAAATTGTGTCGTATCTGAAGTGAAGTGAGACAACTGGCATAGAAAAAATGCAACAAGTGAATTGAATTTCAGCCTCCTGAGGGGCTACACAAGGTGTCATTGGATCAATTGTGTGTGCACTTCAAGCAAGTGCATTTTTATATTCTAAACTCTATTAGTACATTATGAATTAGCAGGCCAATAAGAACACATAACTGCAGAGCTGTCTAATGCCAGAAGTTAAGAAAAGTTATTTTCAATGTGCATTAATTTAACAAATCCAGTGAGCAAAACGAAGATAAAAAAGTGCTACAAGTGCTCCTGTGAATCGACTGAATACATGCATACCTCTTTCACATTAGTCACATTATAAATTAAGAATATAGATAAATAAACACAGTATGCCTGTTCAACTAAACTGACCACAGCTCTTTAAAGAGGTTTAATAAATGTACTCAGTATATCATGTATTATCATGTATTATCATGTCCGACTACGTGGCCCACCCCATCAAATGAACAGCCTTCATCGAGAGAAACAAAGCAGACAGAGAGTAGAAGCAAGAAACAAACAACTCACAAAAAAGGCAAACACATCTGCATCTGAGTCAAATGTATAACGGTGGAATACGACACTTGGGGTATGACAGATACAGGCACAATTAAGGGAGAAGGGTGCATTGTAAGCAACACTGAGACTTTTGGACAAGAGTCGCAGGAAAGGTTTCCAATAATGATTATGGTTGATTGTCTACAATTAAAGTTAAATGTTTGACTTGATAACAGATCATAAACTAAATGTTCAAAAATGTTCACTCACCTGCATTTTTTTTTGTTTATTAGTTAGGGTTAATTTAGTGAGCTAAAGCTTTATTAAGAAGCAGTGTGACTTCCTTGTTTGCTCATTATTCAATACTTATCAACAAAGTGAGAAAAAGCAAAGACCAATGCATTAGCACAACGGTACAGATCATCACTATGCCATGGGATCAGAGGACAATAAGCAATGTGGCGAATGGATCACTTGCAGCAGCAGCCAAATTTCAAAGAGCAAGCAAAGGGATTTTTAATTGAATTATGATCAGCTGTTGGGAGGTGTGTTTGTCCGTCCTTCAGACATGGTTACATGAAAAGGTTATGGCTCGACACGGTGTCACATGACAAGGTCGGCTGAGTAGCATCATTATGGTAGACTGAGCAGGGAAGACAGTGGGGGTAGAAAGAGTGAAGACGAGTCTATGCTGACCCTGCGCTGCATAATTAGTGAGGAAAAGACAGGTACTACAACTTCAGCCAATATGGATCTGGAGCTCTCCATACACAGTTGTGCTACTGTAACTGTTCCTTTTCATATACTATACAGAACGTATCCTCTGTAATCACACAACTTGTGTGCTGTGGCTAATGTGCATTGCAGAAATGTTACTGTATTTGTAGGATTCAATATTTTCAAGTTTTAGCTCAATTGCATTTTCGCCCAAATGTTTCTCTTTTCTTTGCAGAAAGCATTTTCATAGCTGTCTTAATCATAAGAAGACCCAATTTACAGCAAACTGAGGTGGTATAAATGTGAAACTATAAATGCAAATCTGTTTCTTCTAAAATACTTAAAACGAAGAGCCTTATGTGTTTGCTGCTGTGCAACATTTAACCAGGCAGCATAATGAGCACAGATGAAACTATTGTCATGCTCGCTCCTGCTCCTGTCTGCATGTCACATGTTTGTCAGCAATAAACTACAACTTTATAAAAGCTCAGCACACAGTTTACAACTGCACATTGTACTACATCCTCAGTAGAGAGGACAGTCAGCAAAGAAAGGTTGTTTAAAGAGACACTTCGCCGATTTTAAACCAGCTCTGTCATTTTAGTGTGAGCTCTGTGTGTAGATGGACAGTGTTTGGAACGGAGGTCTGCCAAGATTTCAGATTTCAGATAACAGCACCGGGGGGATCTCGACAGACCTCCACTCTGCAGGGAATTCCGTGCACTGCGAAGGAAGCCAAACACTGTTCATCTACACACAGAGCTATCTCTTTAGCTAATTATAACTAATACATTTAAAAGGAGGCAGGCCAGTTTCACACTGTCACACATGCCAAGTTTTACCATCAACACCCCCCTAAATCAACCCAACAAAAATGACATTCAACCAGTTTTTACCACCTCACTGTAAAAATTTAACACAAACCATTGTTCACTAGGTAGGCTATGTTTACTTGAAATCAATACATTCGAGTCTGGTTAGTAATTTACACAATTATGCAAGTAAAATGAGCTGGGATCAATCATTTGGTCATGGCAATGCACTAATGATGATTTTAAGTGATGGAAAAATATAGTCACTTTACAGGAAACCTGAAGGACCAATGGTCCTTAGACACCCACTAGTTTTATAGCATAATGCTGTGACCACACACAGGGAGATAGTTTAGCCAGAAATCCTAAGACACAAGCTGTTTGGCTCATGAAATGTTATTTTAATAGTTGGGAAGGGACAAGGGCAAGTGCTGAACACAGACAGATGCACACAAGCCCACTGGGCTCTTGAATCAGCTGGACAGCAAGTGCTCCATAACTCTACTTTTCACACCCTGACAAGTGAGCCTCACAGGTTATTATCTAAAATCTCTTCTTGACCCAGTTCACTCCACACCTGGGGCTACTTATGATAGAACGATCAATATCTCATCAGGAACATGTGAAATCAAGTCAATGCTGCTACCAGATGCCATGAGTTTTCCCATACAGGTTCACCACATTAAGTCTACACTCTGGTAGTTGGGAGCAAACACTGATCTTCAGTTCTTGATATAAAGAACCACACATTTGTCAAAAGTTGCTAAATTAATTAAAAAATATTAAACACAGCTGGGAAACAAGTGAAACAACAAGTTCAGGGAATTACCACTTCACACAGATGGAAAAGGACATGGATTTCAAATGAAAATTGAGAAGAAATGTGAATTAAAATGAAATCATTTTTACCCATAGTATTACCACATGTAAAACAGGTTCTAAATCACTTGTACATGTAATAAAAATGATGGAATGCCAGCAAGCTATAAGGCTGTGAAAGCTAAATCCTGTTTACAAAGAAATATTTTCAATGGCCTAGGATGTGGAAGAAGGTTGAAATAATTATCCAGAGATGGGTATTAAATATTAAAACCTAGGCCATTAACATACAGGCTTAAAGAGCATTGCACCTAAACCTGAGTTTAAAGTGTCCAATGGTGCACAATGGTGTATAAAGTCATGTCATAATCAATATAGTCTGTATGCTTAATTTGTATTCAGAAGAGGACCATACTGAATGGGATAATTTCACAAATACTGTCTTGAAAACAGGATTTTACTTCCACAATGAAGTAGTTAAATTTCAACTCACCGTCTGCAAACACATAAGAAAGCAGTAAAGAAAAAAAAAAGAACATAGAAAAGACAAAAACAAAAACAACAAAAAAGTCAAACCAATCATGGATGCTGGACAAAAAGAATAAAATATGCTACTTTGGGAATATTTACAGGACAAATGTTTGGAAAAAACATACATGTTGGCCAATAAAACCTACTTCACAGTGGAAAACTAAAGTAGCTGGATGTGTAAGGACATAAATAGATGAAAATGTATAAATACTCTTAATTATTAAATGGATAATGTCACTATATTGAACAAACATGTCAGAACTGAATGCTGCAGGCCCCTTACAGGGGACTAGTTAAAATACAACACTGAAATAATATAATGTAGTTCTCTCTCTGGTAATTGATTTAGAAAAATGTGTCTGTGCAATGCCAATACACTGCCTTACCTTTAAGTGCAATGACTTTGCTGGCTGGATTCATGATGGCGCTGTCGGCTGAGATGGGCCTGCGGATAGGTGTATTGGGGTCTGCCATGTCAATGATCACCACCTGCGTCTGCTCGCCCACCTTCTCCCGGATACAGATGAACTTATCCGACTCCATGGTTAGGGTGCTGAAGCCTATGTTGGCCGGATTGATCCCTAAGTTTTGGAGCTAAGAGAAAAGAAGAAAAAACATGGGGAGGACGTTAGGTTGAACAGAAATGGCCCGCAAAAGGTTACAGTTAATTATAATAGTAAAATCATGGACAGCATTGAGATCACATTCTTCCTGCCACAATCTCATCTCCAAGTTGCCAACTGAAAGGGTAGCTCATTTTAATTTCATTGCAAACCAGTGCAGTTTTTCCCAAGAGATGTCTGTACAACCATGCCTTGAAAGAAAGGGGAGAGAAACAAAATGTACCTGTCTGTCAGACAGCAGGAAGTTGTTTTCTTGTTGCAGTGATTGTCAGGGGGCTCGTGAGCCCCAGTTACTTAGTTAACATTGTACACAGTTATGATTTTTAACAGTCAAATTCATTACAATGCCTACTGCTGAACAAACAACAGTATCCAATAAGAAGGCTTTGATTCTCTGGTCAGCTGCTTCGTACTACCACAGCCAGCCGATGAGGTCACAGAGCCTGAAACTGAGCCGCAGCTCTTTGGACACATGGAGCTGTGGCGTGGTCACAGTGTTTTGAGCTCTGGGATGGGTGGAGGGCTAATTCAATGCCAAGTTCTCAAAGTATGGGCCAAAGAAGCAACTACAACCATATTACACAACATTGTAGTCTCACTGCAGTCTGAAAACCAGCAGCTGATCAGGGTCAGACTTCTTGCAACTTATTTGGTCAAGGTGCAGTTTGTCAAGGCTATGTGAAATATTATTGTTGCATGAAGACAATCCCATGTGCTAAAGGATAAACACTAAATTGAATCAACCAACAAAAGTATAGTTGTAGTACAATTTCCCTGAATTTCCTGGTGTCCCAGCAGAACAAACAATGTGACATACAGAACATAAAGAGCTTTAACCTGCATTAAAACAAAATCCTGAGGCTATGGGTGAAATGCTTTGCAGCACATAACACCAGCAAGCTCTGCAGCCCAGTTTATTGCCAAGGCTGGAAACAGGGCATCCTGCCTGCCTCACACAAACCCTGACACAGCACTACCTACTGAGGGCAGTGCCAAAACAGCTCTGGGCAGGAGTGTACAAGTACAAACCAATGTATCGTGGTTACAATTCTGAAATGAAACCACTGCAACCACAACTAAATTTTAACAATAACACTGAACATGGCAAATGACAAAAATGCATGCACAAACAGAACTTCAACATCTTCCTGCTAACAAATTGCAAATGACAAAGCTGCTGAGATGTGAACCAGAAGGAAATGAAACTACCAAAAACATGTCCTGTAGACCATTTTTACTGTTGCAACTTCCTCTACTTTCGCAACCTATCAGCAATACACCACAGTTGTACAAATGCTGTATAACTACCAGAAGCTATCTGGAGCATAATTTCCTGATCAAACCTGAGACACTGTGGCTCTGTAGACACATCTTTACTAATTTAATTAGTGGTCAGTTATGTGCACCTTTGTTGTAACCTAGTACTAGTGTAATCTAGAGTAGATTAATTTATTTCTACACATGGAGACATCATATTACCTTCAACATTTATTTACAAAATAAAATTACATAAACATTTAACTGTCATTATGTATTTGCCTCACAATATTTAGCTTATTTAAAATATTATTACAGCAACATTAAGTTGTGTACACAGCTATAGAGGCAGAAATCTAAACTGACAAAATCTCTTTAGCAGACAGCTGTACATGGATGTTTACCAATGGTCATGAATAACTTAAAATTCTATAATAAAATGAGATAAATATAATTTAGCTAATGGCTAGTATTAATGACTGCTTTACCAGCCATAGAGGTTAGCACATTCATAATTTATGGCCACTTAATTTACATTTTTAAATGTCAAGGTTAATTTTGTGAACACAAATAGGATCTCTGCCAAAGAGCCTACAGGCTTGTTAGCCACAGCCACAATTTACCCATGTTTGATGGCGAGTGTTCATTTCAAGGCTTGCTAATGCTAAAATATGGCTCCACTGTCAACAGTTTGCTGTAGTTAAGTCCTAATCAGCAAACAGAAACCACAGTTCCAGGAACTGCTCAACGAAATGGGAACACCTTTTATCAATGACAGGACACACCCTCCCCTCAGCCTGCCCCACCCACATTCTTTCACGAGTGTGTAACCTGGTTCCCTCTCAATGACACTGCGATAAATAACCTGACAGAAGTGTTACTACCAGCTAAGGGGGAAGAACTGAAAACTGGTCTGTAGCAAGCTTTCACTGCAGTGTTTCATGTTTTTTTATTACTGTGGAGGGTGACATCATACAGTAAGGTCAGCGGAGCTCCCATGCCTCTTATCGCTGCCATTGTCCGGTACGGAAGCCTTGTTTACTAAGGCAACATTTATTCAAACACCAGACAAAAGGGAAAGAGCCTGCAGAGAGAATATTATTTAGACACTGAATACATCTGCTTTCAGTCATAACTACCAACAGTTTCAGTTTGCTTTTATCAGATCACTAAAAACGGCCATCTTCCTTGAGATGGACTTACTAAACATCTACTCTTCTTTATAACAATATCAGAGGATCCCATGTAGTGGCTTTGAGATCTAAGACAATGTGAATTAGGCTAATAGTTTGCCTTTCTTTAAATTGTCCCTCTAATCTCTGTAAACCAGACTGAGGTATGTCTACACATTAAGGAGAAGACGACGGTTATCTTCTATCATTACACAATAGTTTTCTAGACAGATTGATGTGCTCCCTCTTCCTCTCCCTCCCTCTCCCTCTCTCCCTCTCTCCCTCTCTCTCTCTCGCATCTATTCTGGGATCAGCAGGAAGCCCTTTCCTTCACAATGAAAAGCATTCGTAAAACGGGTGACACCAGCATGGCCTAATCACAATTAATGTTACCTCTGTCCCTTCGAATAAAGAACAACAAACATAAACAGATGTTGCACTGCTGGAAGATGGACCACCACACCACAGTTTGGTCTGTCATACTGGTTTGCTATGGAAACCATAGAGTAAAACACCGCTGTGGGCTGACACTGCTGTGACATCAATGGGTAGGAATTTGGGTGAAAGCAGGTCAAACCAGTGGAGCTACAACCAATGTAGAAAATCATTTAGTAATTTAGTCTAGCCTGCCCTGGCCTTGGTGCTGCTGCTTTTAGCTCAGCTGTTAACACATACTTTCATTGGTTAGCCCAAAAAGCTTTGAATCCATCAACAGCTAAGTAACAACAGTGTAGCGAGAGGTGAGCACAAGGGAGACTGGACAGCAATCTAAGGGAAGAGTGAGAAGAAGGGGTCAGTTGAATTTCAATTTTCTTGGAAAGAAAAGTTACAAAAACATTTGTGTATCCTATCAATTATAGTTCTTAGAAAGAAAGACATTCTGAATTGGCAGGTCAGACTTTTAAAAAATTGCAATGGGTGCATCTCTAGGAGGAATAACAGAATCAATTTACATCAGAACCTGAAAGCTAATGTTGACAAGACTCGGCCAGCGAGCCAGTGCAATGGCAGCAATAAATTACCAGCAAGAGGCATAGTGACTCACTATTACACTATGCATTACTAGTCCCTTGACAAACCATTAACTCAACCATTAACTGCCTCACTCCACTCCAATCACTATCAGAACTGTCTTCAATGACATGATATTATAGTAGGGCATGTCCCAAATTAGTGTCTCTGCAAGGCAATATTTTTACACCCGAGACAGCAAAATTGCCATGTAAATAATGTGAGCCTCGCTGAAAGCTCCTTGCTTAATGTCAGCCATAAACAATTTTATAGTGTCAGGAAATGAGTGCCATTTATTACTAACTCAATGGATGCTTTAATGAAGATTTACTGCAGTTACACCAATCAGTCAAGTTAAGATGATGATCTAGTACTGCAGGAATGAATTGGCATACAGTATTCAAATGATCAAAAACACCGGCACTCACAGATAAGTTGTAGTCTCTTTATGTGTTTCAGCAGTTCAGTAGGCCACAACTAATGATAAATAATGCCCTAGTTGATAATTTTGTACAACAGCATGACATGACTATGTATGCCATGAAATTTCCCACTGCTGAATATGGCAGTGGAAACAATACCCTTCACATTCTTCTTTGCCACCAGAATTAGTACAGTGGCCAAGCATGCAAAGACTCACAACCCCACTATATATATGTCATGGATGGACTAAATGTAGTAAACCTTCACTCTAAGGGCACAGCAGCTTGGATTATACAGGACAGGACCCTCTGCTATTGTAAGCAAGTGCACTGCAGAGAAGAACCAAAACACATCAGCTCAAGTCCAAGCACATCCCATCCTTTCATCAGGAAATAAGAGCTACTAGGAAATTGACTTAATGAAAATCCCCAAATGAAGTTCACTTGCATATAATTTAAGTGGGGACGAGGGACCATCTTGGCCTATACTGGCAAATATTGTATAATCTTGATTTCATTGCAGTGCCACCATGTTTCTTGTTTATGCTGTGACTATAATGCTTGATTCAGAATCAGGCACCTAAAGAAATGCTACTATATTAGTCGCTGTCATGATTTATTACTAATCAATGTTTCCAAGTGTGTGAAATAAAGTACTTCAAGTACTTTTTTAAAAAAACACGTGAAAACATTAACTTTGGCATAGATTTGATTTGATTGTTATTATTTAGCATGTGGACCCTTGAGAGCTTCACTGCAACAGACATACATTTGATATGGATCCCAAAATCCCAAAACATTCTTAATACAACTCTTGCCCAATACAAATAGCTGATGCACAATGTAGCCACATAGTTTTCTTGCTCATCTGAGCTGATCCATAGCAAACAACAGTCATCCAGCTCAGATGACACATGCTCTCTTGTAAGGAAGCTCAGTTCATCTGAGTAAATTCCCATTAAAAGCCAAAAAATTGAGCTGATGGTTGCTTCTGAATCTTATAGAGATAAGGAATCTGCCAGCAGATTTGAACTATTCCTAACATCCCCAAGGGACTCGACTGTTGATTTAACCTGTATGCTCTTCCTTCAAAGGAAAGCAGCATCTTGCTCAGCAGAAAAAAGCCCTATGTGTGTCGCACACATGTAAAGTTCAAGGCAGGGCAGGGAAGGATGTGCTATGTAATGTGCTGAGGCTTGCAGCACTTCATTGCAGTGCTCCACAACAGGAAACCAGGGACCCATTGTCTACCAGGACTGAAACAACAGGCCTGTCCAGTGCCGCCTCCTCCACTCCCATGTGACACTGGAGGGGGACATGTGACCAGCCCAGGGGTGAAGAGCAAGAGGGCTGCTTTTACTGTTAGATAAAAAGAAGGGGGCAGAGAAGGAAGGGATGCATGTACTTCTGGAGCCCATCCATCCCCACTCCAGGCCGGTTCTGCTGAGGTGGTTTTGGGACTGCAGTTTCCTTTTTCTCACAAATGCAGGCTTTATCTTACATTTAGACAGTGCTGTCGAATGTCAAGTGTACAGCAGATCTGTATCCTCACCGGCCTGTCACGAGATATCAGCTGGTCAGTTACTAGCACAGTTCAAAGTGCAACATGCAAACCTTGTAAGGTGATATTTAAAGAGCATGGTACCATAAACGAATGCACTTCCCACCAGGCAAACATTAGGGACGTAATGGTACAGGTGGTACCATGGTACACAAACACATTTTTAACAAAATGTATTATCAAACACCAATGAAAATAAATCTGAATTATATGCATGCATTGTCAGTACTGTCAGATCTCAAGTCTTTTCAGAGTATATGGGGAACTGAATCCTTTCTCAGACCACAAACATCTAATTTAAAACTACCCACATTTATCTGAATGAACCTGTTATTTACACAGTAAATAAAGTAATTACACCTTTTTTCCCTTTCCCTCATATCAGCATTTTGGGAAAATTTGTACAGTTTCCTCACAGCTTTCCTTTCTCATCCACCTGGTGTTGGAGGAAATGTATTTTCAGCGACCTGGCCTGGTTCTTATTTTATTCATTTTGCTTATAATAACATTTTATCCACAAAGTTAGCTGCTGGAACCCGAGGATACTGTGCTCACTTAACTAAAGTAGTCACCCCTAATAGGTGTTTACAATGGAAATAAAGGGTAATAAGTTTAGTGTTTGCCTTTGTTTCCTCCTCCAAATAGGTCTGATAACTCTGTGATTAACTTGATTAAGTGTGAGTGAAATGCTTTCATACCCATTAGGAATGACAGCCTTAACATCTAAAATAAGAGTGATGCCATGAAATTTTAGTATCAAGTATGCAAGATACTTAATGTCATGATAGCACCATTGCTAGGTGTTCTGAAGAGACTCTTGCCTCCAAAATGTGAACTACATATTTATTTATCTATTTATTATTTAACAAAAATGTTCTTGTGTATTGGTTTAGCCAGGAGAGTTAACTGGTGATATGTTTCATAAACATACAGATTACTGTACTTACAAAACATCTACATATACAGAGAACGTAAATAACAGTAACATATCATTATGGACATGTATGTGAAATACTTTTCTGAATTCAGTCGCTGTTTGATAAGCTTAACAACAGTGGGAAACAACAGGAAAGGAAATCTGGCTTGTCAAACCCTGCTTACTAAATACTAAATGCAAGGGAAGCCTTTGTCAACAAAGAATGGGCACCATGTTGTCATTACATAAACAGGATCAAGAGCCATTTTTAATTATTAGAGACAGCCATTTCCCAGGTAGGGATGGTATCGAGGACAAGTCTTAAATTGATACCATTTCCTGATTGATCAGAAGCTGTTACACTGATAAGCTGCTGAGCAGTAGGAGCAGGAGCTACTGTCGGTATTTGAATGTCATTCATTAATTTAACATTACATACTTTCACATGACAAACTAAGTGCATATGTTGTGTAGGGAAAGATGTGAGGCCCTGAGTTATAGGTATTTTACACTTGACACTTGTGCAATTAAAGTTCTTTAACTAGAGTCTGCACTACACTATATAAATGGATGACATATAAAAATGCAAGCTATGCAAGTTGACCGGATGACAGAGGAATTGCAAAGTTTGAGGGAGGGAGGGAGTGAGGGAGGAGAAATTTGCTTTGATATGGTTTAACAAGACTGGTTTTCTCAAGACAACTTCATACCAGCATCTTACAACTATCCACAAAAAAGGAGTACTTTGAGTTGTTTTGAGAGGCTTGGTGCAAATGGGAGATTTACTTGATCCTATCGCAAAAAAAAAAAAAAAGAAAAAAAACAATCTTAATGTCACCTCTAATTGCCCAAAGATAACACTGAGGCCTAAAAATACAATTGGTAAAATGAGAAGGCTGCTGTTATGAATTTCTCATAAGATAAAGTGATGTTATGTGTTTTATATTTTGTATGCACTGGCGCTTTTACACAAATGAAGTTCCTAACAGAAAAATAAAGTTATTTTGAATTTCAATTTTGTTGATTTCTTGTTTGCAGAGTTGCAATATGGGGGGTAATCAAAATCACAGTAATCAATCAGCTTCAACTTACAGTATAAGTAAAGCAAACTTGGCTGGTTGCAAAAACCCTGTTGTATCTGAACCTGCTTTGCTGAGCATGCATGCTGTAATACCGTGTGGGAAATCATGACAGCACCAAAGCAGCCATAAGCTAATGTCAGGTTGGCCTCTCCAGGATCCTGTGACTGTACTGCATCAATAAACTAGGAAAACTTCCTTCCTGCTATCTGGGTGCTCTTGTGAGGAGCCATGACAGCATCTTATAGTACCTGACTCACAGAATTGTGGCAATGTATCCTGATGCAGATTTTTAGATCGTTCAGCTCTAAAATTCTGCATGATCTGCTCAAGTGATGCATGCTGTGAAACATGCATGAAACAGCATATGCAGGTCATACATTAGTGATAGTTGCTAGAGATCCCTTGAGAATTCATTAGTCACACAAAATGACCTTGTGACTTGCCAATGACACAAATCAGGAAAAGCACAGTTCATATCACAGAAAACTACAGCGTAGTACAGTGGGTAATCTGAATGATATGCAAGACGTTATTGTATTGTTACGCAGAAAATATACATTAAAAGTAAGATATATCAACAAGTATGAATGACAAGAAGATACTTGTTCCATGTGAAATATACAGGTTCCTTAAATTCAATCAGGTTAAATTCAAAACCTATGAGTATAATTTCATCACAAAGGTGTAGTGTCAGGACATGATTGCATAAGCATTTCCCTTGGCTGAAGATAAAATATTAGTTAACTTTAATTCACAATGCCCACAGCAATTCCCCACTTCTGTATTGCTCTCTTTTTACTCCCACTCCTGCATTCAAGAGGACTTAACAAAAGGAGTCAAAAATCATTCCATAATCATTTCATTGCAACTGTACTAAAGACCTGGAGACTGAGGCTTTGTGAAGCTCAGTCTCCATATAATTTCTTGTGAAAGGCCTACATATTAACTCATCAACTGCTAAAACTAAAATGGCAATCACACAAAGAGTAGTGTTTTTTGTGTTTCCTTTTAATTGAATGCCTTATATTTATTTATTTTTATGTACATTATTTTTGGAAAATCATAAACAAGGGCCAAAATAAATCACTGACGTTGGTGATTTTTTTGAGGAATTGATACACGTGTCATCAAACATCAACAGCAAACAAAAATCCACCCCCCTCACCCCCCCCCAAAAAAGACAAATCTGTAAATGCGAGTGACGGCTGGTTTGACCGCAGTCGAGCATGATGGGCACACATGTTGGTCATATTAACGTTATTATGATACCTGTCCATAAACAGAGTTTGCATTCAGCTTTAGCAATGTCTAGCTCTGTTTTTCCTGACAATGTGTGAAACCCAAAGTGTTTCCATACTTTGTGTATGGGTAGTGGTAGTATTTACCATACTTTAGATTTAAAATCTGGAGGATATGACATCACGTTACTCATACTCAGACTACAACAATACATTCTGTAACTTCCTCCTGCCTCCACGTAGACTAAAATGAAGCAATTTAATCGATTCGGGCATTAAAAAAATCAATTTTAAAAATCCTCTAAAAAAATTGCGGTACATAGGTGAATCTATTTTTCCCCCACCTCTACTCATAAGCCTGTGAAGCCTAAAGCTGTTTGTGTTCAGACCAGGCTAGAAAACAAACAGTCATTGAATAAACAAATTATTTTCTTGAAGCCAGGATGTAGAGAGATCCCATTTCTCATCCGAGGCTTGACTGAAACACCAAAAGTCACTATAATTTATTCATTACATCTTGAAAGTCAGCACTCCAGATTGAATGAATGTTTCCACTTCCTCAACATGATCATCTGGCCGTTTTATTGGGGTTACAGTAAAGGTGTGGCCATTTAAACCAAAAAGCAAGTCCAGTGAGTCCATATAACACACAGGCCTGCACAATAAAGGAAACACCTGTTTTTCTAGTATTAAAAAATGTGTAATATCAGCTTTATTACTACTATTATATCATCATATATTCATTATATCAAGGGGAGAGTTTGCCTAACAGACAACAGAAACAAAGTAATTCTCAGTGAATACTTGAGCCTCAGCCAACTTTGGCAAAGTCATTCAACATGTGTAGTCGGATAGCTATCAGACAAGCCAACACACCACATGACCATTTCTACAACGAGCCAACGTGATATCCCCCTGAGGTCGGATAATCACTTTCAAAGTTATAGCACCATGCATATTTTAGAATATATAAACAGCACACAAATAAGTGATCTGTAAAAGTGGACATATTTTCACTTTTCATTTAGCTGTCATGTTACTGGCATGGCAAGTGGTGTACAGAATGCGGTGCAACCATGTCAGTAATACGATAATGAATAATTATTACATTTAAAGTTGTTGTAACAGTCATCCTTATCGCAGCACTGTCGGTATCCATTTATACTATTATAGCAGTGTGTAACGTTACTCGGAGAAAACGAATACTTTTTTGAGAATGTGCTGATGGCCGATATAACTTATAAGAAAGGGTTGGGATAACACAACATTTATCATTACGACTTAATAGCTATGTATATATATATACCTTATTTTTGTGTATTTCAGACTTTCGTCATTTATGTCACGAACAAGGGTGGCTAGTCAAAGTGTTAGCAAGAAGGCTATATGCTAACTAAGATAAACGTCATCCACCCAGCCAAGCTAGTTAGCATAGCTCGCAAAGCTAACATAGCTTGTTAGCAACCCTTAACTTGTGTTTGAAAAGTCTCTGGAGCCAGAGAGAATCTCGTAGCGATTGCGAATGAAAGACAAACTTTACATAACAATTTAACCATTCATTCATCCACATACCTGCAGGTGCTCCTGAAAGCGAATAGGCAGGATCTGAGCCATGGCGGTTCCTCTCTCTCTCTCCTCCGGTTTCTACTAATGCTAACAAACTACGACTTCTTCTCTCAGACCCTAGCCGGACAGCCAGGGGGCCTCTAGTCTAAAGTCCAAATTAATTGATTCTAAGCCTTGTGTAAAACGTCCTGTCGGTGTGATGGTACTTTTGTATTTGTCCCTAAACTGTTTACTTGCGGGCTTCCCCTGGCTAACGACTGCCACTACACCGACTCCCTGGACCTGCAATGGCGGTGGAGGTTGGTCTGCAGAGAAAACATCCCGGAAATGGAAGTGCACTCAATAAGGCGGATGAATATCGACTCGCACTTTTTTAAAAGTGCATCATGGCGTGTAGGATTACTATTATTATTTAACATTTATACATATTTAATATGTATTTAATATTGTATTTGGAAGACCAAACAGCGACGCAAGATTTCAACATAAAAATATATAAGAATAAATGTAAAACTGGAACTACTTCTTCCTATTCGCCCTTTGATTTTTGCCACATCATTCGTCTTTGTAAATTAACGTCAGTCCTACGTGTTGTGCACTTGTTCCTCTCACCCAATCAGAACCCTCTGAACTCAAGCCAGAAATTCAACTTTATCTTGTTCTCAATAACCCTATATTCAACATTAATGTATGTATTATCATATCATATATCACAATTTATTTGCCTTTTGTTATACGTTATTGGTAAATATCTACAATTTGAGGAATGAACTTTCACCTACAATGTTGCTCTGGACACATATTGCTGACAAAATGTTGACAACAAACCTTTTGTACATGTATGTGCATGCAGTATGTGTGTGATAGTGTCCCATGACATATACTGTAGCATATATCACAACTGTTTTCGTGACCCAAGTAGATTTGCAGACAGGTTCTTACTGGCGTAGTTGTCCTACACCAACTGTTACGCTATTCAAAGCTTGCACGCAAAGCAAAAATATGCTTAGAATAAATATCCTTCTTACACTGAAATGCAACTTCAAATGTAAGAAATAAGAGCCTGTTTGTATAATTTTCTCAAGACAATCTGGAAAAAAAAAGATAATCTATAAAATAATGTCATCTTCACCAAAGTCTGTAAACAGAATCTGTTTTGATCATAATCATGCAATATCTGTTGGGTGGAGTGTGCACCCAAGGGATCATTTCCCCTTTTTACATCCACAATTTCTGTTGGCAGAGGATGTAACTTTATTGCTCAATGTAAAACTGAATGTTGGGAAAACTGTTCCGCAAGCAAACTGAACTTTTAGCAGAGATGTCATCCTGCTGAGCCAGCAATTATAGGGCTTCTGAAGAAAAGACCAGTGGCAGGAAAATGATTACATGGCATTTGTCAATCACATATCATGATGCTGAATGCAGTAAGATCCCTCAAACTTTTCCCTGCAAGGACATCATGATATGGAGATACTGTAGAAAATAGGACCCTATTTAATAAAGGTTGTGTCCAAGCAATGGTCACCTGAGAAAATTGATAAATGACACAAAAAAGTGTAACATCAGTCTTTTGTTGGTGGAGAATTTCCAACATTATAGGACTCATTCACAACAGCTGCTTTTCCAAATGACCAGCATGTGCATCCAGACAGTTTCATTGCATTGTTTCATTAACAGACAAACAAATAAAGTTAGTTTCAAAATCATACATAAAATTGTATTAAATTGGGTTAGCAATTATGTTAAAATTCCCCATGAGCTTCTGTGGTGTCAAAATAATGAATTGCCCCAAGAGCATCAGAGTCCTAAACAACATCTGGATTGTGATCCATCCAGAATGAAAAAAAAAAAAGGACAGAAACATTTCACAATCAAATGTTAAGGGGAAGTGTGGGAGTAGGATATATAAATTACAAAAATGCACAAGAAACAATTCCTGCATCGTAAATCTGCATCGCCATGTTAAAGAAATTAATGTTTCATTTAAAACTCACAAATGACATACCACCAATGTTTCTATATAATAAGATACCAGTTCTGTCTGAATGTATGAATAAACACCCTAAAATTATTTTATTTTTTCTTAACACAAGTGGCAACATTTTAGAGCATGCAATCATGAATGATTGGTTTGCACTCAAGAGCATAAATTAATTAATTTCAGAGGAGACCAGTCACTGCTGAGAGGACTGCATGGAGCATAAACAGCAGTTTCTTTTTTCCAGAGATTAAATTGACGAGTTTTGTTTCACACCTGGGACCAAGTCTAATAAACGTGGACCAAACCAACGATGTGTTTGCTGATCTATAGTCTCAGAGGCAGAGAGGGTGTAGTGGAGGACATCCTGAATGGACCATTCACGCTGCTGTTGCCATGGATTCACAGACCGAGGAAACACAAGACTCAGACACTAACAGAGAAGCCATGTGTGTCACGATAAAAGAGTGGCCTTTGGACTCTCTGCAAGGATGTCACACAGGCTGAGAGGCTGAGACTGGCCTCAGGCTCCGTGCAAAATGAAGGGCAGCGCTGGTGCTTCTGCAGCCTTTGCCCTTGCCTTTCTCTCTAACAAGATGTCCCTGTCTCTGTATGATATATCTCATCTCCTGCAACTCACCGAGGAGTCAAGTGAGGTCCACAGAAGAGCAGCCATGCTTGGGCTTGAGCAGCAAATGGGATCATGCTTACAAAAAGGTAACTTTTGAGTGCAACCATTAGTACACTCCAGTGCTTTGGCAAGGATTTATGCACAAATAGGAGCTCTGTGTCTTCCTGTGGCTGGGAGGATCCCATCAGGGATGACTGAGCGGGACTGACACTTGGATCCAGAACCAGGTCCCATAGAGGCCCTATTGGCTCTTCTTTCTTTTTCTTTCTTTCTTTCTTTCTTTCTTTCTTTCTTTCTTTCTTTCTTTCTTTCTTTCTTTCTTTCTTTCTTCATCACAACAAACAAATGTGAAGAAGAAGAAAGAGAATAGCGTTTTTAAAAATGTAGAAATGCTTAAATCGGATTTAAATTACATTGAAACTTTTTTTTTTTTGGAAACTCTGTTATAATGCTTTCCAAAAAAGTAAAACAAGTGCACAATGTATAAGACATCAGAGTCAAAACTAATAACTGAAAAACAATGAGCACCACTCTCACCTTTGATATTGAAACTTAAAGGTCCCATATTGTAAAAAGTGAGATGTCCATGTCTTTTTTTTTTTTAATTATAAAGCAGGCCTAGGGCCTATATCAATACTGTGGAAGTATTAAAACGATCAATCCACTGAGAAATGCAAAGAGCCTGTATTCAGAAACTGTGCCTTTAAACGAGCCGTCAGGACTACAACTACAGGTAGAAAGTGCGGCTAAAGTGCCGTTATATTCATTCCCCGGCTGCAGTGACGGTGCACAGAGAGCAGATGGAATCACTGACCAATGAGAGGAGGCTGGGCTTTTTCGGTATTAGTGCTTAAAGAGACAGGCGCTAAAATGGGACGTTTCAGATAGAGGGTGAATACAGGTATATTCAGACAGACAGTAGGAGAAAAAAATATGTTTGAACATTAAAGCATGTAAACATGCTCAAGTAGGAACCCAAAAAAACCAAGTAGGAACCTGAAAATAAGCATACTGAAATATGGGACCTTGAATGCACCTTTACATGGCAGGCCACATCACACCAACTGCAATGACTTTGTGAAATTAAACAAAGAAAGTGTGTGATTAAATGAGACACAAGGGAAGAAAATAATTACATTGAATTGGTCATCAGCATTCAGGTGTTTATGCTCAGACTGGATTTGTGCCCACCCCCCAAAACCTGGCCAGATGTGGCAGTCATATATGGGCCAGAGCACAATTGGTCCTCCGGTGCTGGAAAAGGCATCTCCGTCCAATTAGATTGGGCTACATGTGAATTTGAATTAGCTCTTAGTTCTCTAGAGTCCTCCCGCTATTCGAGAAGATTGACTCTAAATTGCGATTGTGGGTGTGACTGTCTCAGTCATGTCGGGGAGGGGTGACTAGAGGGCGTTTCCTGCTCAGCCCTGTGTGCATTTTGGGACAGGCTGCGCTCTGCCATGACCCTGAATAGTAATCAGACTGCTACAGATTGTGACTGGGACCAGCGATCTATCACTTTAGAACTTTAAATTGGACACGAGTGGGAAATTAAAGAAAAGCATTTTCTCCTGTGACCCCATGTTAAGGTTGTTGAATCTATTAATTTGAATCACCCACAAATGTTCGTTTAAAGGGGACATATCATGCTCATTTTCAGGTTCATACTTTGTATTTAGGGTTTCTACTAGAACATGTTTACATGCTTTACTGTTCAAAAAACACTCATACTGTCTATCTAAACATACCTGCATTCACCCTCTGTCTGAAACGCTTTGTTTTAGCGCCTGTCTCTTTAAGCCCCCCTCTTGAAAAAAGCAGTCTACTCTGATTGGTCAGCGTTTCCGGGTCTTCCGCCTCTGAGCTCTCTGCATCTGTGCACAGTCATTGCAGCCGGTGAATGGTTGTAAAGGCACTGTAGCAGCACTTTCTACCTATAGATAGTATAGTTGTGACATCACAACAAAGTCCTGACGGCTCGTTTAAAGGCACAGTTTCTGAATACGGATTGTGTGCATTTCTCCAGCGGATTGAGCGTTTTGATACTTTCACAGTATAGCGCCTAGACATTCTTTATCGTCATAAAACACAGTGGAAATCTCACTTAATATGGGACCTTTAATGTTCCTTGAAGTTTTTGACTGAACTGGAATAAGGTCACAAACCTCAAAATGTTCCACAACATCTGCATGGACAGAAAAGAGGAGCGAGAGAAGAGCGCACAAAGTTATCAAGGTTTGCATCCTGGACAAAACCTCTGATATCTGGGATTCTTGACTGTCCTATAGAGTCGAATAGAACAGAACAGAGCATTAATATGTGAATACATGTTTTATTCAACACGGCAGTATGGTATGAACACAACCAGCCTTATCAGTTTGTTTGTGCGCTGTGTGTTTGTCCACTCACCTGCTGGTGCACCTGTCTGCTGCCAGTCGGCCCTGAGCACAAACTGCCTTTTTATATATGACTTCTCCTCACCTTTTGCCTTGTTTGTCCTCTGCTTTTATCTGAACTCCTGTTAACACGTGATATTTGTGCGCGATGAACCAGAGTTTGGCCACAAGATGTGGATGACTGAGAGAGAGAGTGTGTGTGTGTGTGTAAAAATGGAACAAAGACATAGATAATGGCAATATTAGCACTGCTGTGAGTCCCAGTGGAATTTGTGAAAGATGTGAGATAAAATCATATATGTGTTATCACTTTGACAATATTTCATATCATTCAAGTGTACTTGAGTACAATATTAAGGCAGGCCTACTTGTATGTTATGCTACTTTATACTTTTTATTTCACTATACATTTATTTAATAACTTTAGAAATTCACAGGCTCCCCAGCAGTATATAAAGTATTTAAAATGAGCTCCACCTTTACCAGCTGCAACATTTCCGTTCTGAATAATATTCACTTTTACTTTTGGTATTTTAAGTATATTTTGATGCTGATACTGTAGTTAAGCTGCTAAGTAAATTTTGAATGCATTACTTTTACTTGTATACAGAGTATTTCCACTCGGTGGTATTGCTCTGCTTTTACTTAAGTTAAAGATCTTTTCCCACTGGTTTTAAAGCATTTTAAAATCCTGCTTTTACATGTATGCATGAGTAATAATGATCTAATGATATAATATATGAAGAGTTCATTTGCAAAAATGGATAAAAGCCATTCTTTCAGTGAAAAATGTATCAAATTGATTGATTGATATTCCCTTGAGCGCACAATAAAAATGGCTACACGATTTATGAAAATCAAAATATTTTTAGATGTCTTATCAAAACAACAAAACACCAGTTTGATTGATATTCCCTGGATTGGACATTTAAAATTGCAAAATGTTTTCCTTCATATAATAATTTTCTGCATTGACCATTTTTACGTTTGATCTGACTACTTCTTCCACCATTGGTTTTAAAGCCTGCAGTGGAAGTCATTTCTTGCCTAATACTGCACATTTCCAATACATAACTGTCTATTTTTAGCAACTGTCTAATTCCTTGGAAACAAGCTCATTTTACACCGTTACCGTTAGTCAGACAGGGAGTTACAGCGTTGTGGTGATGGTAAGATGGGTGTGCATTTGGCCAGTCACTGATGAGTTCTAACTACCATGAAAACACCCTGATGTACATTCCTGTTAATATCAAGTTCACCTCCTGCAATATTTACAACATGTGCATTTGGCAGATTTACTCACAGTCTCCCACAGCCAGCTTAAGTTGGGTAACACCAAGATATCTGTCATGTGTTGTTGTTCCCACGATCACAGCACGGCGTTGTGCGAACCTCACATGTGGACTCCTCCCACTTCTCTTGCCTGCAACTCTTCTGCAGAAACACTTGTTTTTCGGCCGTCATCTCTTCATCTGGGTGGTGTTTGAGGTTGTTTTTGATTTCCATATATAGTCCATCGATCGCTCATGCGGATTATAATCATCATTTTTTAAATTGGTTTCACAACATTTTATAATCTTTTTTAAAATAAATATTTGCTCCAAGTCTGTACAAAACTTTATAGGGCTGTCCTCGATTAAGGAAATTCTTTACTAACACTCATACGATTTTGTCGACTAATTGATTAGTTGATTTAATCAACAGATTCCACAAAGAATCCTGCAAAAGCACCACTTTACATCTTGTGTTTACCAGAGATGTGCTCACAAATTTCTTGGAAATAAGCATGAAAAAAGCATAAAAAATGACGAATCCACTAAAGAAATCTTATGACCAAAACGACCGATTAGTCGACTTATCAGTGTAGTTAAATCTCTTAATATTTATGGATAACCCTGATTTCAAAGTCAGTCTGGTTGACCATAACTCATCCATCTTTTAACTCAGGTGTCGGCAACCTTTTTGTGCGATTTTGAAATGTTCTTGTTAATCAGTGTGGCTTATCAAAGCTAAGCATGCATCGTCTGCTGAGCCTGCTCTGGCAGTGTTATTGTTTTTCTCCCACTCGCATGAAGAAGGCAACGAGTAGCCTACTAGCCCATCAGAGGCAGAATAGGGCGGGTATTTGCGGATTGTGGATGGGGAAAAAATAAATTAAACTCCCATAAATAACAGGCCGTGCACCATGCCAATGGCCCTGAAAGCGGTTATTTGGCATACGGATGCATACTAGGGTTGGGCGATTAGACGAATATATCGAATACCGACAGTGACTGATTACATCACCGGTTACTCTTTATTGGGATGATAGCTATCATTTTATTTTGCTAATTTAATAATCTGCCTGAGAGCCGCTCTTCCGCTGAGCCTCTGTGTCTGCCTGTGCAGCAGCAGCTCAGCACATGGAGCACCAGCAGGGTTTTACTTGAGTTTGAACGACGTGTTTTACGATGAGTTAACAAGGCAATTAAAGTAACTTTGTCCGGTGAAACTTTTTTTAGGAGGTGCGTGGTTGCATTTTTCTGTTTAATAAGGAAGATAAGTGTAAGAATACATTCTGCCTTGAAAGTTTGTTAGCTGAACAGCACAACGCGCTGAGTCATCCAGGCACACCATTAAACAAAAAAAAAGAAAGAAATCTCTGCATCTCTCTGTCTGGAGAGCTGAGATAGCGGCTGGATAACCTGTCTTCAGCAGCTGACTGACACCAGAAATGTATTGAACCAAAATAGTTTTCATGTCGGGTCCATGAGAAGAAATCAACATGCAGTGTTTCTATCATTCATTGAATTGATTTCCCCACCGTAGCGCACAGAACGGAGGAGAAAGAGAGTGATGACGCACACTCACAAACTGTACCGTCAATCGCTGGTTACTGGGACATTTTTAACAGATCACCCAAACCTAATGCATACTTTATTCTCCGAATTCTGACAACAAAGTAAGAACTCTGAGTTTAAAGTCTGTGTTGTGATGTTTGCGCATATCCACAAACCTGTTAAGTCTTTCATAATGTTTAAAAGTAGGTGTGTTTCTCCTATCTGAAATGTGGGCTTTTCTTTTGCACATGCATCTTGATAGTTGGTTTGTGTACCACTGCTTTACTGTCTGATCATGTTGCCTTTGATTTATAGCTCATGTATGTTGTATACATTGCTTCTTTTTCTGT
>JAOVVB010233720.1:0-10094 GCA_028570985.1 Heterobranchus longifilis
AGCAAAAATATGTACAAGTGAGAAGAAAGCTCCAAAGACAGGAGGTGTGAATAACTCCAAAATATAAATAATAAATAGTATTACAGTAGGAATATGTAGACAGTACGTTCTGTATGAGAGCTGCATAGTTTAGAGGATATATACAGGGAATATTGGCAGGGATGTGCAAATGTTCTCAGTATAGACGGTATATGAATGTGCTAGTAAACCGATAAAAATAGGAATAAATATAAAATAAGATAAGATTGCGTTAATGTAACGCATTGTGTTATGAGTTGAGTACTCCGATGTGCAGAGATTATAAAGTGCAGAAGTTTGCAACGGTGCTAAGTTTACAGATGTGCAATGAACAAGTAGTGATCTTGGGTGGAATGGGGGACCGTGTCAGTGAGGGTCCCGGGTCTTGTTAATGAGTCTGGCTGCGGTGGAGAAGAAAGATTTACATAACCTTGTAGCTGAGGTTGTACAGATTTTATGGATGACAATAAGCAGAAATACAGATGTAGGTATTATTTCTGTTGCAGAGTTCGAAGTCACTGCAGTAAATAAATACTGAAAAGTACATATTGTGCGTTTAACTGATGCTTTGTTTTTTCTACAGGAATGGGACGATACAGCCGACCCAGTCCTGGAGGACCGAGAGCAGCAGGAGTCTTTCCGGCCTCTGATTGGTCGGCCGGCCGACCAGTCGTCCTGCCTCGCCGTCGACCGGAGGGACTCGGCCGCGGAGCGACTGTCGGTCGGTCAGCCGTCGGCTCACTCGTCCCTGATCGGGCAGCTGCCGGGTCCGCTGGTTTCACTGAGCTTTGATCTCGGCGGGTGGGATTCCACTCTGAGTCGGATGATCGGTCGGCTGTCCCATCAGTCCGGCTCTCATTGGCTGAGCGGCGGGCAGGACTTTTACGCGGGTCAGCTGATGGGTCGGATGCCGTCGGAGCGGTCGGCCGCGTGGTCGGATGAAGGTCCGGAGGAGAGCCGGATGAGACCGCTGGTCGGGGAGCTGGATGAGTCTGCCGGGCAGCACAGTGGAAGCTCAGGTAAAATAACCGAAAGGTTTAAATTACAGCTGGGCCATATGGACAAAATCTTCTATACGTTAAAGGTCATTTCATATCTCGATAATGATGTATATTAGTGGTCGACCGATATGTGTTTTTCAACGGTCGATACTGATATTTAGAGAGCAGGGCGGCTGATGGTCGATTTATAATGCTGATTTTGGTTTTTGGGTTTGTTTGTTTTTTTTGCATCTGATAAAATATCCTACAACAATTTAAAATTGCTGAACTTAAATGAACATTTATTGAACAGTTATTCAGCAGATAGCAGCATCTCTTTGTTTGTTTGTGAAATATATAAACGTGCAGAAATAAAAACAGCGTTAGTGCACAGGACCACCGAGCAGCATCTCTTTGGTTTTGCTCCTTTTGTAGATCTGCATCAGTCGCAGTGTTTCCAGAAAAGTGACAAATGAAAGAAAAATGTTTACAGAAAAAAGTTGTAATGTTTCAAGAAAAGAGGTTTTGATAAAAAGGAAGAATTTTTCCAGAAAAAATGTTGTCATGTCTCTGCACTTTAATCTGCCTTGTGATCTGAAATAATCAGCTGATTATCTCAAAATGTCATTAATCGACTTCTTGTGGTGGGCGTCCTGAACAGATTTCGCCTCTGGCTCCAAAAATAATAGGGCCGGCCCTGGTTTTATTGTTAAACAATTAATGGAAAAATAGAAATTAATTCCTCAAAACGGACTGTTTGGAGTTGAAACACACAAAAGAAGGTTTCTGCTTCTGCTGTTTGTAGATGAAAGAACTCTCGTGGATCTCGGCGTCTCAACTGAGGCCGGCAGGCCGGCGTCAGGCCCAGCGTCGCCTCCTGAGGCCTCGTCACACAGCACCTCGGTCCCGGGTGTCAGTCCACATCCACGGGGCCAGAACCAAACCAGTCTGATGGACCTGGACCCAGAGAGCACTGAAGGTGAGGTGTTAAAATGTAATGTGAATTGTACGCTGGCTGTATCAGAGGGAGTGTATCTGATTTCAGTTTGATTTATGAAACGTGAAGTAAAAAAGAGTCAGGTGTGGTTATGCAGTTTTTACTACAAATTGTTGAAGTAACGACAGCCATCTTGTATTACAGAGTTAGAAACGTAAAAGGGAAAATCCACCACATTTTATGTGAACATCCTATCCTTTTTTTTTTAAAGATTATTTTTAGGGCTTTTTTGCCTTTTTATTATAGATCCATTCAGACTTTTTTCTTGAAAGATTACAACTTTTTTTCTGGAAACATTACAACTTTTTTTCTGGAAACATTCCGACTTTTTTCTGGAAACATTCCGACTTTTTTCTGGAAACATTCCGACTTTTTTCTGGAAACATTCCGCCTTTTTGTCTGGAAACATTCCGCCTTTTTTCTGGAAACATTCCGCCTTTTTTCTGGAAACATTCTGACTTTTTTCTGGAAACATTCCACCTTTTTGTCTGGAAACATTCTGACTTTTCTGGAAACATTCCACCTTTTTCTGGAAACATTACAACTTTTTTTCTGGAAACATTCCGACTTTTTCTGGAAACATTACAACTTTTTTTCTGGAAACATTCCGACTTTTTTCCTCAAAACATTACAACTTTTTTTTAAGAAACAAATATTTTTGTTACTGTAGTAAACTGCAGTCAATGTGTGAGGATATTCACGATTATCCCGAGAATGGAAATTCACCACCATCAACTTATTGTGTCAACTTATTTTTATCGCGATTTCAATCGACTGCATTTACATTTACACGACACTGACTGGACATCCGCATAAAAGGTGGCAAATTTCCCTTTGACTTGATGTTCATGTTTGTCACCATCTCTAGTGTTTCCAGACTCGTTCCACCCGCTGCTGGCGGAGGTCACCCACAACGAGACGGCAGAGCCCTCCATGACCTTCCACCTGCCCGACCACGATGCGCCCTCCTCCCCTGAAGGACAGCCAGCCGGCGGGGGACGCAGCGTCTCCACGTCGTCTGACCCGTCACCTGAGCGTCTCAGAACAGAGGAGCCGTCCAGCCGCATGGCGGCGTCCCCCGTCGGCTCCCGGCTCATCACCTCCCCCCGTGAATCCGTGTCTCCCACCGAGAGGACGCACGTGCAGCTAACAGCTCTGAGCCTCTCAGATGTAACCGTGTGTGACGACGCTGCGTGCGTGCCGCAGCTCGGAGGTTCAGTCTCATTCAGCGACCTCTGTCCTATCTCAGATCAAATATTGGTACGATTTTCTTTTTTCACTTTGGTAAAAAAAATGCGTCATCTTTTAGACATTAACCCTCGCACCTCAATTAACAAAATAAATGTAAAAAAAGTTGCTCTGATGTCGTTGCCTGTGTCAAAAACTACCATAAAATGATATATTAATATTATTTATTATTAGGTGAAACTTTTAACCAACATCAGTCCTGATCGTTTTCTGAATTGTCTGAATTTTCTGAAATAATAATTTTACTGTTTTAGTTGGTTAATGTGGAGCTCTTTTTTTTTTATAGAACTGTAACTCATGATTATTATAATTATGGATCAATTGTTTGGTTTGTAAAAAATTCTAAAAAATAGTGAGAAATCTCGTCACAATGACTCAGAGCTCAGACTGAAAGACGGCACAAAAGTCTCAAATTATATATATTTTTAAAAAACTTATTTTTTTCATCAAGTGTTTTGCATGAAAATGACCGACAATTATCAAAATAGTTGCCAGTTATTTTATACGTTCTTCATATGTTTGTATACAAAATCTTAATTTGGAACTAAGTCTATCAGATAAATGTAGTGAAGTAAAAAGTACAATATTTCCCTCTGAAATGTAGTGGAGTAGAAGTATAAAGTAGCATGAAAATAAAAGACTCGAGTAAAGTACAAGTACCTCAAATGTGTGCTTCAGTACAGTACTTGAGTAAATGTACTTAGTTACATTCCACCACTGATTTTTGGGAAATGACAGCTTTGTTTTTTAAACCTTGTTTTTTTTTTATGTTGTAGATTTTCTTGTAGCTTGTGTGTTTTTATATTTTTACTTGTAGTTTTGTTGTTTTGCTCTCTGTAAAGTGTCTTTGAGTACTATGAAAAGCACTATACAAATACAATATATTATAATTATGATTCTTTTTCTGACGTGTGTGAGTTGTGTTTGTCTCATCAGGACGCTGCGGGCGAGCGGGGGATCCTGGAGCAGTCAGAAATCACACTGGTGAGCGTGACGGACAGCACGCTGCACGACCAGGAGACGGCCGTCACCGAGGACGAGGACAAACGTCCAGACGGAGGGACGGACGAGGGACAGAAAGACCAACAGGAGACAGAGGTGACTATCTACATGCTTTTATCTTTTTTTATCATTGTTTTTTTGAAAACATGGAAAATAATTGCCCACCGCTGGTTTAAAGTTGGCAGCTGGATCTTCTCTCTAATGTAAACTAGAACAGGGTTCCATCCATAGTTTCTCTAATTTAATGAACAATAGATCATGAACTCATTGTGCAAAGATATCTTTCCATTTTAAAAGAAAGCGTAAAAGAAATTCTTCCAGAAGTCCACGGTGTGAACGAATCATCGCCTCTTTACTTCCTGCAGCCTGGAGAGAAGACAGGCGTTCTCTGAAGTTCCTGCAGACTGGCTGGGCTTATATACGGTTCAGTCAACAAACACTCAGCTGTTCATTCTATCAGCAAGTAAACAAAAAGAGAAACAGTTGTGCCTTTGGGTTTCCTCCTCCAATTAGCCCTGAGATCACGTAAACAAAAAGACAAACCGTTGTTTCCCCCTGTTATGTAGTCGTTTGCTTTTCAATCAATTTACTGTCAACTGTCGTGCCGCAGAGCTTCCTTAATGTGAGATCAGCTGATACTCATCTGATCCTGCAACTCATTTTAAAACACATCAGTTCAGGCTTCCTCAAAGTTAAAACATGAATCTCTAAATCTGCAATGTTCATTTCTCACAAAAGGCAATACACTCTGCCTGAGAGGGGACACGTAGGGGACGAGACACCAAAAAAAAAGCATGTTTCTGACTTTTTGATTTCTCTCTGATCTCTGAACACAAACCTTGTTTTCTCCAGGGGCCCCAATCCACGTCGTCACCGGATGAGGCTCCAGAGGACAAGAAGCAAACACACCCAGGTAAAAATCTCAATAGTTACAGACTAATTATGTATAATGCTGCATGCATGAGATTGCTGAATTCTTTTAGTTTTTTTTTAAGATGAGTTTTTTGGCTTTTTTGCCTTTTTTTGATAGTACAGCTGAAGGTCGACAGAGAGAGACATGCAGCAAAGGGCCCCGTAGAGATTGCTGAATTTTGGGGAAACTTGATGTAATCAGGAACAAAAAAAAGTTGCAATAATTGACAAACAATTTAATTAAACGCACAATATTTAATTTTCTGCCGCCACGGGGTCTCTCAGTCAAAACAATAATAAACGACAGAGTTTGGTGTTGTGACGTAGTGTGGGATGAGTTGTCTCAACCACCATTGTGTCATTATCCCAAATATAATATAAAAATATCTGCAGAGGTCCTCTCTAAAAAAAAAAACCAAAAAAAAAAAAAAACCCAGACCTTGTGATTTAAATAAAACGCTGAATAAAGCAGTTTCACGTTAACAATCCGTGTTTCTCCATCTGACGTCTGATGAATAAAATCCTTCATTTGGTTAAAATCTAGAGTTAAGATAAATGTAAATGTTTATTTGTCTTGTGCTCCAAACCACCGCATCACAAAACACACGTGTCAACGTTACAATACACACGAACGTAGGCAACATACTCGTGCATAAAGTGCTTAAATTCACATGGTGAGTGAGAGACAGTTCTTAAAAATAGTAAAGGGTTTCAAAATAGTAAAACCAGTTATAATAAAACCAGGTCACATATAATCAAGTTTAAGTATCTTAGTCCACAATAAGATAATAAATAATACACCTACTTGTTACTGTTTCATATTTTGATGGAATTAATTAATTTTTTTACCAGATTAGTCTGCAATTTGGCATTCTGAAAACGGCCAAGTTTTAACAAGTGTACTGTAAAAATCTGGCTTAAAACTGGATAAAAAGTCAATTTATTATTATTATTATTATTATTATTATTATTTATTTTGATGACGGCTTCTGTCAGACAACCACAACGCTAACATGTGCAAAGGGGATGTGACGGCATTGACCGGCGACCAAATGTAACGGACACATTTAAACATTGTTGGAAACATTTGATATAATGTAAGTACACAACTCAACAAAAATATAACATCGGCCCTGTCCTTTTGTAAAATTTAATGTGGAAATGTTATGTTATACCTTTTTTTTTTCTTTGCATCCTTTTTGCAGTCAGAACATTGTAAACGTGTGAAAAACGCTCCCTCTCTAGAGTCGGCGATGCTGCTGGAGTTTCAGTGGGGTCCGAGCAGAGACCTGCAGGAGGTCCAGCAGCAGAAGCGCAGAGCGCTGCTCCGGAGATCGTCCCGCAGGGTCGAGGAAGTCAAGGCCAAAGGGGCTGTTGCCAAGATTCAGCTTGAGATCGAAGCTCCATCTGAAGCCGGAGAGCCGTCTACAGCTGAAGAATCTCAACCCGTCACCTGTCAGGCAAACACGAAGTCAGAACCTCAACGTCAGACTGACACCAAGTCAAAGGGCCGACAGGCGGAGCCGCGTCAAACCAAAAAGCTCCACCTTCCCCCTCCAGGTATCTGAGCTTCAAACCGTCTGACACCCTCTGAACCTCAAGCAGGGCGTTTATTCACATTCACATTTTACTCACCGTGTCCTCGGTTTTCACTGCAATATAAAGTCCTGCACCTCTATGGAAACATCATCATGGTCATAAGTAGGGAGAACTCAGAATCGTCTTTTGTGCAGTCTAACACAGTTATAATTCCAAACATTCAAGGACCGGAAAATCAGACGACAATTTCTGTTTTTACAGATTCTGGCTGATAAATGGTGTCTTTTTTTCATTTGTGAGTGCCGGTGTTTTGTTTCTTTCATCTGAACGTCAGCCATAAGTAGATGTCTTGTAAAGTTGTCAGCAGTATTTTTCTGTTCTCTCAGTGAGTATTTTTCTGTTTCCTCAGTGAGTATTTTTCTGTGTTTCCTCAGTGAGTATTTTTCTGTCTTCAGTGAGTATTTTTCTGTGTCTTCAGTGAGTATTTTTCTGTGTCTTCAGTGAGTATTTTTCTGTGTCCTCAGTGAGTATTTCTCTGTGTCCTCTGAGTATTTTTCAGTGTCGTCAGTGAGTATTTTTCAGTGTCCTCAGTGAGTATTTTTCTGTGTCCTCAGTGAGTATTTTTCTGTGTCCTCAGTGAGTATTTTTCTGTGTCCTCAGTGAGCGACTCCAGGCTGAAAAAGTTGGACGAGGTGAAGAGCTGCACACCGGAGCAAAGGAAACAGGATGTTTCTGAGATGCACCAGAGAACTCAGAGGTATTATGAGCTTTTAACCTCTACACTGTCTACTGCGGAGTAAATATTACTATTTATATTAATTACTAATATTACCACCACTACTACTATTACTACTACTATTGTTCCCCCTACTACTACTACTCCCACTACTACTCCCCACCACACACACTACTTACTACTACCCAAATCAGATGTAGATGTTTTTTTCTTAATTAAAGAGTAATTTTCAAAGGTTTCAACCTAAAATGAGATTTATGTATGTAACTACGGTTCTATGAATTCTGGATGACCGCCAGAGGCCGTGCTTAACACTGGATGACTATTACAAAGAAAGTTACAAGGAAGCCAGTACCCACTTCATCGGGAACGTCCTCTGTGTTTCTGCAGACTGTATCTGTGTTTCTGCAGACTGTATCTGTGTTTCTGCAGACTGTATCTGTGTGTTTCTGCAGACTGTATCTGTGTGTTTCTGCAGACTGTATCTGTGTGTTTTTGCAGACTGTATCTGTGTGTTTCTGCAGACTGTATCTGTGTGTTTCTGCAGACTGTATCTGTGTGTTTCTGCAGACTGTATGAGCAGCTGGAGGAGGTGAAGCATCAGAAAGCCATCAGGAACAGACAGGAAGCTTATGCAAAAAACAGACTGAAGGCCAAGGAGTTCCACAAGGTAAAAATAAGACAATAAGTGGATTTCAGAACTACAAGCATCAAACAATGTTGTTTTAGTTGCCTGAATTCTAAATTGAATACTATTTTTCTACCATCTCTTCACAGAAAACCTTACAGAAACTTCGTGCCAAGCAGACTCTGTAGAGACTTTGAATGTGTTCTACTTTTAAATGTGTAATTTAATTTGTAAAGTTTTATCAATAAAGAATTTTAAGTTATTTAAATCCACTTTTTGAAAATGTGTACACTATATTTAGAATATTTTTAATGCTTTATCTTGTTGTCAAACAGCCTTCACGACAGGGTTGCAAGGTAAGTAGAAAGTTAGAAACTGAGGTAAATAAATTGTTTGCTTTGTAAAACAGCCAGAAGTTAAATGGACGAGTTAAATAGCTATTAGGCTATTTATCTTATCTAAAACAAACTACAAACAAATTAAACAGAAAGAAAGTACCCCGAGGGGAAATTAAATTTTTTGCCCTCTGTTGTTATTTTACACATTACACACACAGGCTCAGGAATTGTCTTCTTTTATTTAAAGTCCTCCACCAGACGTTTGTGCCGGACCTGATGTACTTTTAGTCTTTTCTAAATAATGTTTTGTCTTAGCCAATCACAGCACAGTAGGGCGGGACTCGGCGGGAAGAGGTTGAGCTCAGAGACTATATAAAGAGCCAAAATGAAGATAAGTTTGGGTCACAGTATTATATTTAGTGGGGCTGCAAATATAACACATACTCTTGGTATATAACATACAGCACTATTGTTTTTCTGCTTTTTGTAACTTTACCACCACAGACAGACAGCTAGTTAGCATCAGGTAGCGTCAGTGTAGCTACATGCTAATGTTAATTAACAGCACACAGCAGATGTTAGCAGGGGAAGTTCATTAATTATCTCTCTGTTTGCTGCAGTTATCATATCAATCATATTTATCATATCGATCACAGAAGAGTCTGCAAGGACCAAAGGACGATGTTGTCAGTGACTGTCAGGTCTGCTCTCACCACATGTAAGTGACGGTGTTTTGTTTTGCAGGTTTGCACTTTGTCCTGTTAATCATGAAAATGTGTTGTATGCTAATGTTTATGAAACACCTGCTGTTATCTATACAGTTCTGTACATAACGTGATTGTTTAACTGCATTAAAAAGCTTATAGCTTAAGTTATAAAGTGAGAAAAACAGTCGGAATGTTTCAAGAAAAAAGCTCACCATTTCAGGAGAAAAAAAAAGTTGTAATTCGAGAAAAAAAGTAATGTTTTGAGAGGAAAAAAGTCGCAATATTTTTGAGATTTTGCAATATTCTGTTTTATAGCCTTGTAAAGCACTTTGTGACTTGTGTCTGTGAAAAGTGCTGTATAAATACATTTCTTCTTCTTCTGTTTCTCTCAGGCAGGAGGTCGTGGCTGCCCGCTCAGGTGGCGGTCAGAGCCGCGTCGTCGTCGTCTCCGTACACCACGCTGGCCGTCAGTCGTCCAGCAGAGGCCGTCACGCATGTAGAGCTGCACCGCCCGGAGAAACGCAACGCCATGAACACTATTTTCTGGAGGCAAGAACCGATTAAGAACTATTACACCTCACATAACTTGTGCACATAACTGATTCTTACAAAGTCGATATTATCCCGATAATGGCACGAAAACACACTGGAATCTCTTTACCTTACATTTTGATTTGTTGGTACTATTTTCTCATAAAATTGTGACTTTTTTTCTCAAAACATTACGAATTCTTTCTTAAAACATTACCGTGTTTTCAAACATTACAATACCGTGAATATCCTCATGAACTGACTGCAGTTTACTGCAGTGTCCTGTGATGCAATACAAATATTTGTTTCTTAAACAAACGTAATGTTTGGAGATAAAAGCTGTCATGTTTCGAGAAAAAAAAAGTTGTAATGTTTCAAGAAAAAAGTCGTAATGTTTCAAGAAAAAAGTCGTAATGTTTCAAGAAAAAAAAAGTTGTAATGTTTCAAGAAAAAAAAAG
>JAOVVB010233721.1:0-10094 GCA_028570985.1 Heterobranchus longifilis
CCTCCCTCCCTCCCTCCCTCTCTCTCCCTGTTATCGAGGCTCCGAGGACTCGAGACTGCAGCGGAGACTGAAAAAGGGACGTGATGTTGGGAGAGATGGAAGAGGAGAGAGAGTCAGAGAAGGAGAGAGAGACAGAGACAGAAAGCGAGGGAGGGGTGCCCCCATCCGAGAGTTGATCCAGCAGCCTTTTAACCAAGGCCCCTACATCATTCAGATTTATGAACTAAGGTCACGACCAAATCAAAACCTTGACCTATCTGTGAGGATGCCGATTTATAAGCACCTTGTAGTGGGGAGTGGTGGGGACTTGGCAGGAGCTAGTATTCTTCTCCTTGGCCCTGGCTTCCCTGTGGAGAGAGCTGGATCAGGGCTAGAGGAGAGGCTGGCTGTAATTTGTGATTAGCAGACAGCTTGTGCTTTATGATATACTACCCGCAGCTGATGCAACTCCCAGTTCAAAAGGATGCCACTGTCCCACGCTGTATACAGTACGGCCTGCTGTCTCACTACAAGCAGAGCCGGCTGGAGGTCAAGTTTCTAACCCTGCATAGTAGTAGCTTTTCAAGATCTGCTAAGTCACATTTGGCTAGCAGTTAGCATGCTAACAGGAAACCTTAACAAGCCCAACTTAATATAGCCAAAGATTTTCTATACTAACGATACCGCATTATAGGTATTGTTAAGATTGTATCGATACTACTACTCTTATCGATACTTTATCGGTACTTTTTCATTCTAACTGCTGTTTAAAAATGCAGGCTAATATTTAAAAGAAAATAATTAATTCAGATTTTCAGATTCAGGATTTTAATTTATTTATAGTAACAGTAATGTTTGCAACAGCAAAGTCACTATAGAAACTCAATATCTCACTGGAAACAAATCTAAAATGCAATAAAATAAATATTCTTGACATTAAAGAATGAAGAATACAGACATCATTGAGCCTCCATATCTGTCCCCCTCCTCTCTGTCCTCTCTGCTGCAGATGTTTCTACATGACTGGATGCATCAGGTAACGTTAAGTAGCCTGTAGTTTTAACTTAAACTGGACTATAAAGTTACGACTCTAATGTATCTAACGTTAGCTCAGTGCCTGGTGTTTACTCACAGAGCGCTTGTCTGCCGTCAGTGAAAGTCTGCGGTGTCTGCGAGTGTCACCTAAAAGATGTTAAAAAGTACAGATAAAAGAACAGGGTGTCGGTATCCATCCCTAATTACAGATCTCTGCCAATGGTATGAAATGGCACAAACTTCCTCAGTGGGTCTCGTTTGTTAGTGTAGTGAACTTCATGTGGAAGGATGAAAAGTTATATTTGCACAATGTATTTATATTAACATTAGATAGTTACACAGCCATATTTAGCATCACAAAAATTAGTCATTCACGAATTTTAGTTGATGTTAGCTTAGCTGTGTTGCCAGATCTCGCTAGAGTTCAATTCTGAGACGGAAACAAGTCCCAAACAAAGTTAATTTTCTTCTGATCTGTCCGTCTGAGAAATGCCATTTTGGTGTCACAATGTTCAGGAGATGTGTGGTTTGTGAGAACTGGGTCCAATATTTAGTTTGGTGACTATGGGGTGAAATAATCGGTCATAATCTGTGTTCACGTTCACAATAGACTCAGGACCTGCTGCTAGTCTCCTAAAGAGGCGGGGCCGTAACTAAACTCATGTGACACAGATAAAGGAAATGACTCTGAGTTGCACCGTCTTGCTTCTAAACCTTCTCTGGTATAGCCTCAAACAAACCGCTAAACATTGCCAAGAGTATCACTGACACATAATGGCACTTAATGGGGAGCTTATCTGCAAATGCTTAAGATGGGGAAAATGGCATCAAGTGCACTGTGTAGCTAACAGAAACATGTGTCACCATCGATTTGTACCCCCACCAGTTGCTTATGACTCATGGGAGATGCTTATGACAAGCATCCCCATGTTAGCGAAATGTCCCTTCCTAAACCTAGTCTCTCCATAAATTATGGACAGGATGAAATACGAGTCCCTATTCGACAGCCCTTCATTTCCCGCTCCCAGGGAGACCCAGCACAAAGAAACATTTGCTGCTTTTTTTTTTTGTTTCTTTCTCAGAACAAGGATGCAAAGAAATGAACCAAAGTGAATTTGCCTCACAGATGTTAGGAAACAGTGAATGACAAAGAATAAATCACCAGGAAAGAAAGTGCAAAGTCACAGAGAGAGAATGGAAGACTACGGTTAGGTCTTTCCATTTTCCCTTCACCAGTTGCCTCCTGGTTGTCATGACGACTTCTTATCCCGGGGCTGGTGCTGGTCTGCTCCCCCTGGAGGCAGCTGGGAAATCAGGTAGGGGAGGGCCGCAGGGACCGAGGCCGTTCTATTCTTAAATACACAGCATCAGGCAAATGCAATTACAAACCCGAGGAGGGCCAGAGTCTAATCTAATAAAGTAGAGGTGGTCCATGTGGTGAAAGCCTGCCACTCGCCTGAGATGGCACGCCCAGGCACAGAGCGCCGCGGCCCCCCTGTGGCACTGACAGACCCCCCGTCACGTGAAATGCTGGAAGAGACTAGATGTATGACTGTTATAGCGTGCACAGAGAGAACAGTCATTTTAGTTCAAAGCCACTGACTGGAGCAGCTCCAGACTGATATGTTGATTGACTGTGACTAAACGTACACAACTATAAGCTAGTCTCCTCCGTGTAATCTTTTAGAAAACATATTTCTGTCACTTCTTGTGCATGGGAAACGATTTGAATACGAACACATTGTATTTAATGGTGCTTTCCATTTGTACTTTGAGTTTGAGTTCCCAGAAGGATTTCCGACTCGGAAAGTCGGGAGAACCTCACCAACCCCGACCTCAAAATCTGACATGGCATCAACAGTAGTGAAAGCTGTAATATAACTGTTTATTAGCACTCCTGTCTTATTTGTGTCTCTTTTAATCAGCCACACGCAGCACTGTCCAACTTCTATTTGTGGATGTGTTGCTATGGTGTGTGTATGCACAAAATACCACGTAATACATTATCAACTATAACAAGGACACCCTGTGAAATAATGGTTTTCCAACTTGTTTTACTGGAACGCGCTCAACTCGGGTGTGACGCCATTCCCATCTCCAATTTCCAACTTCCGAGGTAAATGGAACGTGTAGTATAAGGAGTTATTTTTGGAGAAATTTGAGGCCCCAGACCACCTAAATAATAGTGACTAAAGGGTTAATTTGCAAAAACTGATATCTTCATATTTATTTATTTTCTTAAATCATGTTTTTTTTAAATGTCCAATCCAGTGAATATCAATCAAACTGGTATATGTTTGTTTTGATGAGATATCTCAAAAATATTTTGATTTTCATAAATCATGTTTTTTAAAAAAAATTGTGCCTCAATGGAATATCAATCAAACTGTTGTTGGTTTATTCATTTTAAGAAAGGCTTTTATCTGTCTTTGGCTAATTAACTCTTCACATATATATATATATATATATATATATTTACCATAATGGTGTTTTGTCAGACAGGAACACACAGTTCCTGCAGTATCGTGTTTGCCTGAGATGGTGAGACAAAACAAAATGTGTCTGCTCGGAGGGGTTAAAGAGTCCGATCGAGTCTTGGACGTCAGCTCGTCAACCCCAGCCAACTCACTCAGATTACAAATGAGAGGATCTGATGATGTCGACTGCGGCCAAATTCCTCTAATTAAAATCACAATGGCTGAAAACACTGCAACACTGGCGTGTCTTTGCTGAGGGACGCCCACTCTGCCCTTATTAAAGCACCTGGAGAGAAAGGTTAATAGCACAGAGCTCTGTGGTACAAGCACTGGTGTAATCCTATTAAGTGTAGTATATAATACAGTTGTGGGACGATGGTTTATACATATATGTCACACATGTGACAATGTTACAACGGTGCTTTGTATTACTCTCACTCTATCTGTTACACTCGAAACACTGCCGATTACATTTTCTCTGCTTTAAGTAGGTGTGCAGGAGATTTATGTTCTTCCCATCGCTCGATAAAATCAAAGAGCTGGAAATACTCCCTCCTGGAGAAAGACAACTTTTCTGCAATTTCTCATCCAAGCTACAGTGCACGCTCACTTCAACTGACAGAATGAAAATTAATTATGGTGAAAATAAATCATTAGGTGGGGGTGACGTCTAATTTAGAGTTATTTAGCTTCAGTTTAACATCCAGAAGAGGTGATAATCGTTATGTAGAAAGTATATATTAATGAAACTGAAATATTATTATTTTTTTAGTACCACAATAGTTATAGTTACTACTTTTACTTAAAAAATAATGTTTTACCCCTCAGCACTGGTGATAAAAGCTTTGTATATGAATGCAATAATAGTATTCCTGAATAATATAAAACACACATAACAAAGAGAAGCTACTGATTATATTGAACTATTGAAGTGCACAAGGGACCAAAAAAGAAAAAAAAATACTCATAACCTCACTGATCCTTTCTCTCTCACACAGCAACACATTAATGCGGTGTTATCTAGTTTGCCCACACAGGATCTCAGCATTGATGTGAAACAATTATTTCTGTCTGGTCCAGACCGCTAAAGTTTAACTATCAGTCAACTTTGTGTTGAGTTAGAAGGGTAAATGCCAATCAGAAATCACCATACTGGACTGACTGTTGACTGATAAACAGACGCACAGGGCCAGATTTACTAAGGCTTTTGTATTCTGTGCCTGGAGACATGCATGTTATTTATCAAACAAGCTCACTGGCATGGAAGAGCAGTTAGCTTGTCATCTGAAGCCCACCTTGCATGTAATCAAACCTCTCGTCTCTATGCGTACTGAAGACAGGGTCAAATAATGATAAAAGACATGATAAGAGGGGTTGTGGACGTGTGGGCACATATAGAGGGACATAACTCGGAGGTCAATGGGGCCGTAATGAGACACAAGATGAGTCATCTTGTAACAGCAACAATCTGAATGAACCGCACGCCACGGCACTGCAGCCCCGTGCTTTGAGATTGTGACTCTGCTGTTGAAGAATAATACAGATGCTTTCATCAAGGCTGCAAGTTTCCTGACTGAGTTGTTGGCTACGTTTACATTTCAATTTGCCTCTTCAGATTTATATGTGGTGGAGCAACCCGTTCTAACTAACGCTCGGTCAGGACCCCTTGGCGTCGCACTGTAGCCCTACGCGTCAAACTACGATGTTCCACTGTGGTCGCAGTTTTAAACACGTGGTTAATGTTGTGAATCCAAACTAAACTACTTGGTTAGGTTTAGCAAAACATCAAGGTTTAAGTTGAAATAAGCATGTTTGTTATGTAAGTCAGTCGTTCCCTCGTGCCGCGAGGCTAAATATAAATAAATGATGCATGTTTCTGCTGCACTGCTAGCAAAGCATGGACAAGTTTGCGACAGGACCGCCAGGCAAAACGTAAAGCAGACGATGGACCTACACCAAATGTCACAAACTACCAAAACAAAGACATGAAAATATGACATGAAAATGTCACACTGAAGTTGCAGTTCTGTATTAATTACAGGCAATGTTTCAAATAAATTCTATGGAAGTTTGCAAGCAAAGGACGTGTCTGACTGTGTGGTTATGGGGGTGCATCTACAAAAGGGGGGCCTTGCAAAAAAAAGTTTGGGAACCACTGATGTAAGTTATAGTCAACGTAATTATGTCAATAACGTCAATTATGTCAATTATGTGTTTGTTTGATCCATCCATCCAACCCGACTTCCTGTCTACACTGACTTTGTCGTGCTTTATACTACATCACCTGACTCCCGGAGCACTTGCTCTGAGCGTCTAATATGGCTGCGGATGTGTTTACATTGGAGTTAGCTGAAAGTCTGGTGCATCTCATACAGATGTTAAAGGGTTCCTTGTGGCCGTTATAAATCGTCGGTATTTGACGACCTGGGAATGAGAATGTTTTGGGTGGAAACGCATGTGAGCTTCTACTTCAGACATATCTACATGTTCACAGAGTTGAGTCATCAGCATACACGTACATCACCATCTCATTGACCTAGTCGTCACTGAAGATCTGTTTGGCTTTGGAGCCTTGTGGATAGCGGAGTTTGACTATAGTCCATGATGTCACACTGTTTCAAATATCTCTGGATATTCACAGCTCTGTGTGTTATTGTTGTTGGTCCCCTAATGATGCCGCCACACATACGATCCCTTCTGCCTGCTATGAACTGTGTATGTATCCTACCATCTCCAAGTTCCCAAGTACAATGCAGACAGCAAACCACAGTATACACGGTAGCTTAATTATTTGCACAGAGACTCAGGGACCAACCAGGACTCATGCACTGGAATAATACAATCTGACCCCAGGTTTTCTGTGTCAGTTATCATGAACAACTTTATTTAGAAATGTGCACCATGCGAGAATAAAAACTAAAATAATGAAAGTCTTTTGATTTTGGCAGCAGGTCCCTCTACAACACAGGGCCACACGATTACCTAACAATGCTGGACCCGCTTTAGTCAATATTGTACCTTGATGTTGCAAATTCCTATATAACAACTTATGAAATTAGGTGCAACTCATTGACACACACCTGGGGGTTTTCGGGCCCATACAGGTCTGGGGCAGTAGCCTGTTTTTCCGTGTTGGTAATTCAGCCTTGATGACACACAAATCCTTTCCTAGTTATAGGGAGTATTTTTTGCACTTCTGGTGCAGGATGATTAGGACATCAGCATTGTGTCCTGGTCTGAATTTGACATGTCTATCAAATATAAAACTGCTGTTGTGGTGTACCTTCAGATTTAGGTGGATATACTATTGTATACTATAGCAGTTCTTACTCGGTATTAAGTATGCAGTGAGCTGATATTACAAATATACTTTTTGATCAGATGTTTAAGACATTAGGCTGCAGTTATTCTGGGGTTAGAGGGTTTCTTATTTAGAAGTCTACAGATACACACAGCACTTATTTCACTTATTCCATTGGTAGTTGTGGACAGGCCAACCATTAGGAATTATGGACAGGGGGACACATATTTTTCCAAATTGGGCCCCTCATCCACACTCACTCCAGCATCACCACCACCACCCTTAGCTCTAATACCAACGTGGACAATTTGGAATAAGCTCTTGGCCATTAGCCTTGTAGTGACAGAGATGGAGTCTCTAACAACCATTTCCAAATCCAGTGTTATGGACCCCTTCAGGCCATGCTCTGTTTTGCATACATATACTCAATATGATTATAAAGCACACAAGGTCAAGTCAGTTATTTGAAAACACAGGGGAAACATTCTTTCAAATAAGACTGTGACAGTTATATTCATCCTTTTACCTTAAAAGAAAACAAGGAGAGAATAAAATGCCCTCCAATGAATGATTAGACAAAAGTAAAATCAAACATTGAAGACATTACTGCAAGGCATTAAATCATAAGAAGAAATTATGACAAACAAATACATTTACTCTTCATCTATCATCATTTAGTATGCAGAAATATTCAAATACACCATATTGAAATATGGCAATGCCACTTTTTCCCTCGCCAAAATTTAGATCAGATCATCAGATGACAAGTTGAAATGTCTTCTAATGATAACAATGTATTTATCATGTAAATACATGTAACTTGTATTGCCAGTGATAAAAGTCAGTGAGAAAATTGTTGTACTTGATCGGGTCAACCATAGACCTTGGGCCCATGGATGTATAACAAGAACTGGATACAGGGTTCGAGGCGGAGCTCCGTTCAATCCTATAAAAGCTGCTCAGTGGCGCATGAAGTCAAAAAAGCTCAACTTCCGCCTCTAAAAATCCCCATCATGGGGCCCATAGAGCAGGCGCACTAGAGACTTCCGCTGATGGAGCCGGCTACCTCCGGTTTAGCGCTCTGGCTAACTTGAATGAGGATTAAATAATTCAATCTTGTGGCTCTTCTAGACCTTCGAAATGTTATCAAACCAAATGGATCAAATCCTGATAGTGTAATGAGTCATTATACGGGGGTTGTGACGCAGAAAAAAAAGATCCACAGATTTATAGATGTCTCTTTCGCCATGTAAATCAATGGGACAAAGTATTTTTGGGCCCAATGGCATCACATGATGGCAGCCATAGTTGTAATACCACCATTTGACCACTATGTCAAAATGGCTTCAATGGCCTGCCTGGGTCACCTGACCCTTTGACCCCGCTGACAGCGGAGCTGACTGGAAATATCGGACAACGGGGGTTGAATTAGTAAGGAGTCATATTTTATTAACTGCTGGAACTGAGGAAAAAAAAAAATTTCTCTACATATGGATACGATTTCTTTGAAAGCAAACCCCTGTTGCTCAAAACATCCCTCCACATCATAGAGGTCAACTAAAGCGTAAATTCTAGGAGTAAAACATGTTGTGCACAGCCAGAGGAACTCAGTGTTGCCTCTGCAGAGGAGTGACAGGAGCTGGGTGTTATTTTACTTGTATGAGACTCATCTGAAACAGGGAATTTTAATAAAGACTACGAAAACTGCGGGTAGAGCTCAGGGACAGGAGGGGGAACAGGAGGAAAGCACTCAGGGGGAGAGAACAAAAAGCAGAGAAAAAGGTGCACAGAGAGCTGGGGCTGACATGAGATGATACATGCATGGCAATAAATGAGAAATAAAGGGAGAAAGAAGCAGAGAAGAAAAGAGGAACACTGCTCTTTCCCCCAGATAACAAAGAGGCACATTACAAGACTCAAGTTGTGCTCGGCTTACTTTCAACACATTTTGACATATATTTTAAATGTGACATTTCTTTTTTCTGTCATGGTCCCTCAATGACAAATGAAATCAAAGGAGCACACAAACTCAGAAGACCTGACCATGGGGAATTTTTTGAGGTCTCCTATTTGAAGAGACAACACACCTCTAAAGTAAAATTCTCCAGCGCATCCTAATTTTTACTAAAAAGGAAGGCAAATCCGAGGTAATCTGCACACAGGAGGCCAAACAGCCAAAGAGCTCCCAACATGTGGGCCAGATGAATCTGCTCTCTTGGAACCTTGCCTGGACAAACAAGAGAGTAAGCTTGTAAGGTCTGTGCATCAACACGCCTGACACCAGCCAGGACTCTGCGCTGTAACACATGTAGGCTTTGGCAAGCCACGTGAAAATTTAGCATAATATGATACTGAAGCCTTCATACTTTTCTCTATTTTGCACCATGTTTGTGTATCAGTGTTGGGTCAGATTACTTTGAAATGTAGTCCGTTACTGAAAACAAATTATATGGCAATTTCTGCAATTAGTAACGTAATCCATTGGATTACAGAAAAACATTTAATAGAATCTGAATACTTTTGGGTTACTTCAAAATCTAATAATAAAAATAGTGCACCTTATACTAAAAAAATGGATGCAGTCACAAAAATGTGAGTTCCAGAAATATTCTTTTTACTCTTTTAACATCTCAAAACATTTTCAATGCAAATAAAATGCATTTTGCATATTCAGCATTTACAGTCGGTCAAATCAAATTACCCCTACAAAAATGAAAAAAAATTGCCATGTTTTAAAGACGGAATCAAAATGTACTAATGTAATCCTGACAATGTAACTAAAATCTAATTGCACATTTTTTAAATCTGGGCTAATTAGTTACTATTTTTTTGTAATCTGGTTATGTAATTCAGATTACATGTAATCTGTTACTATCCAACCCTGATTGTTGTACAAAATTAAAACCATTTACGAGCCAAATGCTAGTAAAATATGCAAGTGGCTAGTAGATTTGCTACATTTGCTAGCCAAAAAACAATGGTAATCTACTGAGTGGCTGGTAGATTTTGAACATTCACTAGCCATTTTGCCGGTGGACAAAAAAGTTAATTTTGGATACCCATGGGTACCCATCATGCACACGGATAAGCATAAAAGCAACTTATAGCCTATAAGCGTTTTTTGGGGTTGATGCTCCTGCCCAATTTAATCAGGCTATTAAATATTAAATACAAAAAAAAAAAGTTAGCATCCTCTGACAGAGTATCCCGGTTGGCGATTTCTACATACATGCACGCACACACACACACACACACACACACACACACACACACACACACACACACACACACACACACACACA